>PGFW01005698.1:9152-24461 GCA_003123925.1 Haematobia irritans
GAGTTAGTTGAGGCAAATCATCTAGTCAACTAAATCGGTTGGTCGAATTTTTACAAAAAAAAAAAAACGAAAAATTTATTTTAAAGAAAAAATCGAAAAATCAATTTTAGGTACAGCCACCATATAAACCGACTCCCAAATTTGACTTCCGGTTCCTCTTGAAAGAGCAACGTTCATCCCATTGAATTTTACGTTACACGTTAGTATTTCCCCTTAAAAACGGGCAACCGTTGGTCCATGTCAGTCCATTATTATATATACACACACAATTTTTATACCCTCCACCATAGGATGGGGGGTATATTAACTTTGTTCATTCCGTTATGTAAACCATAATCGAAATATTGTTCTTAAGCGCCCCATACAAGCCTAACTTATGTACTTCTGGGTCGCTTTTGCGCCTAATTCTGAGCTCGCATCATACACATGTCGCTGTCCGTCTGCTTGAAATCGACCGGCTAGACTTCCGAACGAAACAAGCTATCGACCTGTCGCCGACTCGGCTTATAAAAAAAGGAGGTCCCTTGTTCATTGAGCTTAACATGGAATCGGCGCAGTACTCAGTGATAAGAGAGAAGTTTCACAACATGTCGGTATCACAATGACCTGAATAGTCTAACAGTGAGCACTGATACATCAGGCTCACGCTACCTAACCTAAGCCTAGTCCGACTTTGATAAACTTGGCCAACAAATAGTTGTTATTGATAGTAGGTCGAATGGGTATGTGAAATAGGGCCATATCTGCTCCACTCTTACGTATCATAGCCCCCATATAAACGACCCCCCACATTTGGCTTGCGGATCCTCTTAAGAGAGAGCAAATTTGCATTGCGACCTCCCGGCTCTCATAATTATGGTACATGTGGTGTTAACGTAATACGGTTCTCGCAACAACATGCCTAATAAATGTCCACATCCGGTCATCCTTATTAGATTCCAGATATATAGCTCAAATAACGACCATCCCCACCCTTAACCTAGATATCTCACCCTAGCTTGTTGCGTGAGCCAATCCTTTAAGAGAACGCAGAAATTTTCTAATTTCCGCGATAATATGCTAGAACACTATGGCCTGCTGCATCTTCATAAAGTTATCGCTATCAGGTGGTGCCTCCCTAATCGACCATGCGAAGACAAATTGGTCCACGTATCGGTACTATAATCTCATATATGAGCCCACCGCCGATATAAACCGATCACCAGATTAGTGGTGGACGCCTCCGGAGCCTCCTTGGAAAGGGCAAAATCTCATCCTGCATTGCCAGCCTTCGCAAATTTGGTACGTGTGTTAATATATAACCTCAAATACTCCATGCACACACAATTTGGTCGCACATCGGCTCCATTGAAATATACTACTCCCCCGGCCCCTATAAAACGACGATCCCCAGATGGTTGACCTCCGGAGGCCACCTTGGTAAAAGAAGCAAAATTCTTCCATTCGCTGAAATTTGGTAACGCTTGATGTTAGGTATATTGTATCCAACAACATGCAAGGAACTTGGTTCCTTATCAGTCCCATAATTATATATAGCCTCCCATATAAACCGAATCGCCAATGACTCCCCTGCTGAGACAGCATTTCCGATCCTGGTTTTGAAATTTTGGTACGTGGTGGTAGTATATGATATTTAACAAGCTATCAAAAGTTGGTCCACTACTCAGTCCCATAATTCATTTATAGCTCCCATCATTAAACCGATTCCCGGAGATTCTGGTTTCTGGAGCCTCTTGGCAGGAGACAAAATTTCATTCCGAGTGAGTGAAATTTCGTTGGATGAACAGTCTTATCGTAGAAGTTTCTGTACGCAAGGCATGGTGGAGGATTACATAAGATTCGACCTGGGCCGAACTTCACGGCCGTATATTTACTTGTTTTTATATTGACAAAATTAAGGAAGAAGATCAGTTTCACGTTTTCAACCAGACATTCAATTAATCCTAAAATTTCGACCTTTTTGCATGCAGCAAGAGAAAAAGCATGGAATCAGTTTTATGTGGGGAACGCTACTCGACACCAGAAGAAAGAAGAATTATCGATCACTCCAAACATGTTTCAAAACAAAATTGTTATTTTTTGGAACGGTTGAGCATGGAAACATTTTTGTCGCTAAAATGTTCTTTTCTCGGCAAAACATATATAAGGTTGCAAGAAATCTGATTACATAATTTCGAGGAAAAATAACCCTTTTTACGACCAAACAATATTACATGTTTCCCGTTCAAAAATTAACATTTTGCTCTTGAAACCTATGCTTTAAGGTGATCATATTCCTTCTCTGGGTTGCGGACGAAAAAAGACGATTTTTCATATTGTTTTGCGGTGGTAAAAATTATATGCTTTTGGATACTCAAACTTTTTAACACAATATTTTTTAAGGTGCAAAGCATATAATGTTCATAAACTAGCATAATATGTTTGGGACATATATGTTGATATGTTAGAACATATTATGTTTGGTTTGTAAATATAATTATTGCTTAGTGCAAACATATATTAATTTGGAAATAGCCTATAAACCATATTATGTGCTTTAGAAAGCAGGGACCTAGAGAGTATGCCCTGCAAGTATTTAAAATAATGGAAGAACCAATTGCGCGCCTTAAAATATTATTCCACACAAAGATAAATTTCATTAAAATTGTTTACTAACAGTATATGCCATACACTGAAAACATATATGTTTGAACAATACAAAAACAATAATTTTGTTTGGACCAATCCTGAAAATTATATATGCTTGAAGCAAAAATGTGTTTGGGCATATTATGTTATTGAAAGCGATTTTTTTTTCTACATACATACAAGCGTGGCGTAATGCAGCCAAGTAAAACGGCTATATTTTTAAATTTTACTGCGTTCAGAACACACACTAAAAATTTTTTCTGATTCAATCACGAAATTTAATTGCATCAATTAATTTTTTAAATTTGGAATGTCTTCATTACTAGGAATGATTTTAAAAATATTAATTGATAGTCATATTTAAAAAATTAATTGATCCAATTAAATATTTAATTGATACTATAATTTGTGTTAGTATTGATTTTTATTAAATTAAAAATTTCTGTGAATCAATTAAATTGTTAATTGGAATATTTTTTAAACTCAATAAGATTTCTAATTTGGAAAAAATGTTTCGTTGAAATTTTTTTCTGCTGAAGTAACGTCAAATTTAAAATCACTTTAGATATGCTTCGAATAGATATAAACGATCCGCCAAAAGCCATCACACGTTTAAAGGAAGTGGTCCTGCGATATTTTTGGCCATTCCCCAGTGCTTGCCGCTACTACTTCAATCGAAAGTATTTTGCTTCACTTTCACAAAATTTACTTCCGCTCACTCCTTCTTCCAAAAATTCTGCTTCACTTTTTGTTCTGCTTCAAATTTTCAAAATTTTCCCCCATAGTACCTAAATGTTTTTCCTATTCCTTTAATTTCACGATGATCATAGCGTCTTTACATCATTGATATTATTAACGATATGGACCAATTCTTTTGCATGTTTTTTAGGAGACCCATATATTACCCATTGTACCAAATTTCAGCCGGATTCGGATGAAAATCTTGCGTTCGCCCCCTTAGAGGCTCCGCAAGCTAAATCGGGGGCGGGATCGGTTTATTATATGAGGGCTATATATAAACTATGGGACCGATGTGGACCAATTTTTGCCATGGTTGTTAGAGCGATCCATATTACATAACACCATGTCACCAAATTTCAGCCGGGCATCTGAATGCAAATTTGGTTTCTTAGAGGCCTCCGCAAAACCAAATCGGATGGGATCGGTTTTATATGGGGGGCTATAATGTTTAATTTATGGACCGATATGGACCAATTTCTGCATTGTGTTGTGGAGAACCATATACTAACCACCATGTACCAAATTTCCAGCCGCGATCGCGCGTATGAAATTTTGGTTCTCTTAGAGGCTCCGCAAGCCAAATCGGGGGGCAATTCAGTTTATAAGGCGGCTACCTATTTTTATAATTATGGGACCGATGTGGACCAATTATTGCATGGTCGTTAGAGATCATATGGCTGAATCATGTACCAAATTTCAGCTGGATCGGATGAAATTTGCTTCTTCTTAGGTCCCCGCCAAGCCAAGTTTGGTGGTCCGTTTATATGGAGGACCTTATACAACTACTTTGTGCCAAGTTCCAAGCTCGATAGTTTCTTTCGTTGGGAAGTTTAGCGTGATTTCAACAGACGGACGGACATTGCTCAGATCGACTCAGAATTTCACCACGACCCAGATATATATACTTTATTTGAGTCTTTAAGAGCAATATTTCGATGTGTTACAAACGGAATGACAAAGTTAATATACCCCCATACTATTGGTGGACGCATAATTAATAATGAATTTCTATTGTTTTGTTTTCAAAAAAACATTTGTCTGTTACTTCAATTTGTATTCAATCTACTCCACTTTTTTCCAAATCTACCTTCACTCAATTTTTTTTCACTAGCGGGCCAGCACTGCCCATCCCCCCGGAAATGCCTTCTTTAAATGGTCGCCACTTCCTGATAGTCTATTAGTGCCACAATCTACCTCCCAAATATGCCCTTAGCCGCAAAAAAATTCAACAGAGTTTGAACTATGGAGAATCTTGGTGGCCAGGGTGTGCTGGAGGAATGCTAGCGTTGACCTCCTTTTTTAAAGTCATTCTTGCCGATGACGCCAGGACCTCGAGTGGCGATTGGTACTGAGTTGCTGTTGCGATTGTCCAGGGTCTGCGACTGAAATGAAGGGTTTCTATACCGTCTTTAGGAAATTTTCTCGATAATATTTGTTATTTATTTTGATCTCACGGTGAATAACTACAAGTGGGCAACGATCATTGGCCATTACCATCGACGGTACTCGAGCTCTGGTGTTCAATCGAAAATGTAAATTTTCAGCTGCCCTTTTTTGGCAAGTAAACCCCATAATTTTTTTTGTTCACAAACTGCTCAATTTCGAATGACATTTCACCAGGGAAATCAGAGATTTTGGTAAATGGGCACTTTCGTTCAAGCCGAAGCAACTCTTTGGCTCTTTCCAGTCTAACTTTTTTATGCATCGTTGAACTATTACAGTTTTTGGAACTTCAAGGGCTTTAGTCCAAGCTCATTTTGCAATATGTGTTGCATGAGTTCTCTTGATATGTTTAGATAACGAGAAAATGTTCTACCACTGCCGCGTGGAATTACCATTTTTTGCTAGGTATTTAAAAAGCAACCATGTTAATTTGTAATCCACATTAGCTCCACAGCTAAGATTTGCTTCTTGTATTCTGTAAACTACTTTTACGAGCTGCTTTCATAGAGAATACCTAGTTCATACGTTATAGTTTAAAAAGAAATACAAAAATCTTGTCAATCACAGATATCAATAATTTGGCATCGATAAATCTCCTTGAAAAGATGATAAATTAAATTTGCGCTACCAACACCTCCACAAAAAAAGGCCCAAATGCTGAGAGATACTGTCTGATATGCAATGCATTTAATAAACTTATAATTATCACAAAATAAACAATAACAATCAGAAAAAAAAACGGACCAATATCAGTCAATGCCTCAGAGGCGGCAACAGCAGGCAGTAGCATCGAAATCAGCGAAATCATCATAAAATCACCCAACGTACTTGGTCTCCTTGGAGCGAATGGTTGAGAAAAAATAACGATTCAGTTTGATGAGATAAATATTAAGAAAACACAAAATAAATGTCATTAAACAGAAGACGACGTCTGTGGAAGTGATGACGTTGGACCTTAAACGAAAAAAAAAAGAAAAAAACTGAAAACGTAAGCGGTGCCACATTTTGTGACACTGCAACAGTTGCTTCAGTTTCAGAGGCATTGTTTCTTTAGGATGACAATGCCCGGAACTGATGTGGTAGCTGCTCTAGAGTGCGTTTGCTGCAGTTGCCGCCTTAAGCCACTGGCAAGCAATTTGATTGTGGTGATATACTGATTTGACTGCTGTTGTCATTCATATCAGTAAGGCATTCAGGCGGACCATGCGTTACCATGCGGCGGAATGTCAACCAATAATGGCAGTCCAGAGGGTAAATCAACCATCATATACTTATACACTGTGAAAAATTTTGTTATGACGCAGTTTAGGAATATATGATCATCTTCAACTTGTTGCAAAGGCATCATGTTACTTTTTCATGGGAAACATGGAACACTGTTCTGATCCAAAAAAAATTTTGCTTTCATCTTGCTCTCGTCAAACATATACTTGCTTGCCGAAATCAGATAAATAATTTACGAGAAAATAACATGGTCGCGACATAGATGTCATAAAAAAGTAGCATTGTGCTCTTGGTCAACTTTAAAATTCGATTAATCGGCTTCCGATCGTAACACGTGGTAGGCAGTAGATCGACCAAAAAGGTTGTCAAGAGCAAAAATGTTATTTTTGGACGGTAACACTGGACATGTGAATACCCCACCACACACCGAAGAATTTTTTCTTACGAGATTCTTTCATTAACTTTCTTCCGTGAACTTCTTCATTAAAACAACGAACATGTTGCATTCATTTTCGTAAATTGTACGAAGAACTTTTGACGAGATAATACAAAACCGTCTTCGAAATGTTCTACATTAATTTTCTCGTAAAAGTTTCGTACTTTAACGAAAATTTTTTTCAATTTTCATGATTTTTGTTCGAAATATTTTTACGATTTATGAATATATACGAAACATTCTGCGTTAAATTTATATTCATAAAAAAGTAAAAAACATTTCTTTTAAAATTAACGAAGAAGTCTTCCAAATGAATCGTAAAATTTTCTGTTACGACATAAAATTGCCTCTAGATAATGTAGCAGTTGAGTTATTATTTTATTGTATTCTAGTTATGCATGGTCTATGCTAATTCTCATCTTGGGTGATTAGCTCGCTATGAATAAAAGTGAAGCAATAAAACTGAAAAATTATTCAAAACTTAAGTAGTAAAGTAAGTGGATGAGATTTTCACACTTTGTTGACTACAGCCAAAAATGTACTTTCGACAATAACATTTTTTTTCTCTGAAAGCTTCGAACCTTTTTTGAAAAAAGTACGAAAGTTTTTCATAAAAAGCTACGAAACATTTTCATAAAAAAAAAAAAAAAAAAAAAAAAAAAAAAAAAAGAAAAAAAAAAAAAAAAAAAAAAAAAAAAAAAAAATGAACGAAATGCTTCATAAAGTCAACACATTTCTTCAATAAAAGCTTACGAAAACTTTTCATAAAAAAATACGAAACATTTTCATAAAAAGAAACGAATATTGTTTCCATAAAAGTACAACATTTTTCATAAAAGCTAGAAAGTCTTCTTAACCATTATTTAACGAAGCGATCATTTTCCTTATTTAGACAAAGAGCACCGAAGAAGTTGTCTCTAATTAAAGTATCGACTATATCTTGTGATTCATAAAAAATGTATGCAGCAGTGTCTTCCAAATATTATTCTCTGTAAGACGATTTTCATAACAAAATAACGAACTTGTCTTTTAGTTAACAAAGTCGATTATATTTCATCATACGTGGTTTATTGTAGAGGGAGGCGCGTTGGTTGGGTATTTCTTCATATAAGACAAGTTCTTTATTATGATAGAGAGTTAGTAGCTTTTCTCGTATACCATAAGTATACAACGTTAACAACTATATATCCGATACTTTTTATATAAAGAGATGTTACTTGTGGTTCTAAATGGTTGTAAAACTCATCATCTGACAAAAATATAATTTCTTAATTTGTAAATCTATCATATGTCTCTTCTTTATCGCGTGCGAGAGAGAATATCTATTTCTCCGAGAGCATTAAATAAGAGTAACCGAGGACAACAATTCTGTTGAACCGGACAGGAGTTAATAAGTTATTGGATTTCTTGTCAACACAGCATCGATGATTTACCGTCATCAGGTTATATTACTTGATAGAATAATATTTAAGATGGTGGCCAATACTTTGGTGTGATATCTTAAATCAGCCGAGAGAAGAAATAGATCTGAAAGACGATTAATAATTATGATTGAGGATGCTATATAGCACTGTGATCTGAGACTACGTCTGGTCTGTTCAGTTTATAAGTTAATCAGCGGTTATGTGAGCGAGTATCAATATCGCGACATATGAGAGTCATATCGTCTTGATAATAGGCTAATGATCTTTCTCTAGTCTGCATCGCAAAGGTACATAAATCCAAGAGATAGCGCTAGTTTTAAATCTAAAAATTTTACCTTCTATATATATGTATATGCCACGGATTCTTTCTATAGAACACCCAGTAAAAGGTCGAATCGTTTGCACCATTATAGGAAGATTTCCGGTCCTTAAATCTGTTAGTATAATTCTTATCTCTCCCTCCTCTCTCCCACGAATACATTTATTTTAAGATACCAAGAACACATAATCACCAAATTTAACGGGGGTATGCCAATTTTTTTCAAATTTTCTCCTCCCTACTTTCTTATTTCCTGTGAAATATCATAGAATCAAACCGCTAGGCTTTTATACGTATTGCATGAATTGAAATCCCAAAGGTAATTCTTTAGACCATTAACAGAGGTGTGCGCACAAATGCGTTGAGTATACGTCCATGTCTTGCCGATATAAGTCCCATTATAAACTGATTCCGATTATTAATTCCTGGATTTAGAATCCGCTAGATTTTTATCAATTTGGGCCTGCAAATTGGAAATCTGAATAATTCTAGGACCATTAAAGGGTGCTGCCGAAAATGGCTCGTAACGCGTCAATGTTAATGATATAGCACAGCATCCATTTAAACCTTTGAATATCACGATTATTCTTCTTAGCTTACATAGACGCGTTACGTTTTTATGCAATTCGCCTGAATTGGACAATCTAGAGCTATTGTAGGACCATAAAAAAAGGTCGCGAACAATTGTTAGTAGTACTGCCGTCCATTTTAATTATATAGTCACCCAATATAAACCGAATACCCGATTATTCTCTTAGGCTTCTAGTAATTCGTAGCATTTATGCAATTCCTGAAAATTGTATAAATCTAAGACGTATTTCTAGAACCCTTAAAAGGGGGAGGTGTGTACAAATGAATGGTAGAGTATCTCTGGTCCAGTATTTCGATATAATCCCCATATAGCTCGATCTCGGCCCGATTTATTTGTTGCCATGCTCTAGGAAACTCGTAGTTTTATCCCACATTTGCCTGAAATTTGATAAATCTAGAGGTATTCTAGGACTCCTAATGAGATTGTACCGAAGAAACATAGGTGTAGTATACGGCCATTTCTTTGATAGCTAGCCCCGATACTAAACCGATCTCACGATTTTGAATTCTTGGGGTTCTAGACTCCGTAGTTTTATCGCAATTTGCCTGAAATTTGAATATTAGCAGGTATCTAGCGACCATAACAAGAAGGCTGTGCAATACATAATATTGTGATCGGTACAGTTGTTGTTTATGTGCCCCTTATAAACTCGGCCCTCCGATTCGAGGTCTAGGATTCGTAGAAAATTACAATAGGATGTGCTGTAATATTGTACGTATCTCCCCACCTGGTTTTTGCATAGCTCCCATAATAACCACCGATCTCCGACTGTTTACTCCTAGTGGTTTCTTACGGAACTTTTAGTTTATTACTTCGACTTTGACCCAAATTAAAATCTAATATACTGGCATTTTTAGAAACACGCTAACACATACGTGGTATGAGTGTACTATGTACACGAGATTAGGAAACACAGACTGATAAAAGCTCTCATCTAGTGATACATACAAACGAAAAAAATTACATTTTTCCATTAACGTCGAGCAATGATAGTTATTTCTGTGAGGTAAGCCCACCAAAGAATTGAGTGACGGCATAGGCATATAGCCAGTAAAATGTAAGTTTGTCATTCCGTTTGTTAAAACGCCAATCGAAAAATATCGACATCCTATAGCGGGTCTTTTATATAGTTAACATAGGTCTTGATCAGGGGAAGAAATTCTAAGACGCATATAAGCTGTACCAGTTACTCTCCAGTCGTCTTACGTAGTAACTCTCTGGACTCTGCTTAGTGGTCACCAAGCTGTACTATTGGCATTCAATATATTCATGGAGGATAGATTTATTCGCTCGTCCTGAGAATTTGGCCAGAATCGTCTTATTGTCTTGGCGCAGCAGGTCAAGTTTCGAAGTGCGAATGGGCTATAATCGGGCCAATGTTATACAGCTATATAGACTCCCCGAATCTATCTATCATAACCTCGATTCCTCTCCCTTCTCGGGGGTCTTTGTCGTCGTGTATTGAGGAAACCGTATTTTCATGAACAATTTGCGCGAAATTGAAAATCTAGAGATATTTCTGTGACCTTGGAAGAGATCACATAAGAATGTGAGTGTCGGTCCATGTTTTTAGTTATCCCCATATTAAATCTATAGACCCCGCCTCTCTCGGGCTTTCGTATTCTCTTAAGATAAACATGCTAAGTTTCATCACCAACTCTATAGACGACCGAATTGAGAATTCAGCAGGTATTCTCTCTTTCGGTAACCTGAAGATTTTGTGCCAAAAATGGTGAAGTGTCTATAGGTCCACCTCTCCTTAGTATCTACACATATAAGCCGAACCTCCCACGCACTTTAGTAGGTCTCTATATTCGCTCTATAGCGGCATCCCGTAGTTTTTACACTGCGCTCAAAAACTCTGCGCGAAATTGATACCCGTCCAGAGGAATTTAGCGACCATATATATGAGGTGGTGCGAAAATGGTGAGTTTCGCCATATTTTATCGTTTATAGCCTCCATATAGAACTCGAACACTTTTCTCCTCGTTTTTTATTTCTCATCCCTGGGCTATTAGAAAATTTTATCCGAATGTGCGCTTTTTATTCCTATTTAGCCCTGAATATGCTCTAGAACAGGATAATTTTACCGTAACGGATAAAAGTGAAAATTATTCCTTGAAAAAAACGGTGAAGTATCAATTACCAATTATATATTATATAGTAAGATAACTATAGTTAAGTATCATCTCCATGATTATATCTCCTTGGCTGCGATTTGCTATGAAACCGTTTAGTTTTTTAATACATTATTTGCTCTAAGAGTATTGTAAAAAAAAATTTTTGAAATTATCTTGGTATTTTGCTCAAAACTAATAAGAACACAGCTCGCCGTTCAGATTAAAGTTTTTGGATTATCGGTTTCCGATCTTATTCTAGTAAACAAAATTCCATTTCATCTTAAAATAAAGCGAATCAACATCCAATTGTCTTTCTGATATAAAGAACATTCTTCCTAGACCGATCATTACATTCTTAAAGAAGAGAGCTGTTAGTAAAAGAGCCAAAAATTAATCATCTCGAAAAAATGCTTTAGAACATAATCGAAAAGAGTTATAATAATATACACAGAATCTTTAACGTCTGAAATTACGCATTCTATGATAATTATTTCAGTGTATCTAAGACTTCCTTGTTCATTATCTTTTAATAAATTCTATTCTTGCTGAATGTATCCAAGAGCCTATGTACACGCAATATCCCTCTAAAACTCTATAACAAATAATTCGGATACCTGATCATTAAACTACATTCCTAACCCACCTTTATTATCAAGCTATCGTACCTCTCCTAAGAGTATAATCTTTGCTAACAACATCATTATTAATCTTCTGAAGATGTCTTAAGTCCTACAAGAAGCCCTCCTGAAATTTCAAATGGAACCACCTAAACTATTTTATGGACACATTGAACAATGATGAGTATATGATCGCGTTCCTGATTTACAAAGACTATTGATTTTTCTTCTTCGAGCCCGGTTACCGAAATTAACTAGCATTGGGTATTTATCGACCATAAAGTATAAACTTGCGTCATAGAATTTCATTAGTAAAACAGTATACGATTCCTCTAATAAGCGACAATTCTCTTTTTACATCGAATATAACGACCTTCCTATGATGTTTGTGAATACCATTTCTTGTGATGAGAATCACCCTTTCCAGGTATTTTTGCTGTCTTCATACATCCTTAATATAACGGCACACTCAGTTCAACCTTCATTTGCATTCTCCAAAAATTACCACACGGACCTAGCCAGATCATGAATTTGAAGTTCATGCGAGTATCACATATAAAAAAAAGCGCTGGGGCTCATATATCTGGAAATCAATGTGTCTGAAATGTGAGATGGGAAAAGCACTTCGATAGCCTCCAATTCAATGAATTTTTGCCATCTGACGAGTATCTCTATTTTATACTCTTTGGCGATCGTCATAGCGTATTGCGTCAAAATGAGTGAGAACAGAGCACAACTATCATAAATCTTTCAAAAGAAAATTTCATTATTTTAAAGAATTTTTCTAAATTATGAGCGCGTCCGATTATGGCACTCAATATCTCACTATATAAAATCGCCTCCTATTACTAATAGTCTGCATGCATAACCCATTTTTAAGTCAAATCACTTAATATAAATTCTAAGCTCAAACTGAATCAGCCAATTACCCTATCTAAAAGGACTTCTGAAACAGGATCGATAAAACTTAGGAACTTCCATTCGTATTCTATCTCTCTCCTTATGCGTTCCACAACTCCTCCGTTTGGTTGGCTATAGTTACTGTATTGAGCGCAGCGAGACTTTTGTAGTCTTATTACGCAGTCTCTGAACCCCAGAGTCATATGAATCAACTTCTGTTTGTCCGCTGTCCAGCTCAGCCGACTGTCGTATTGGAGTCTATGAGTGGTAGTGGATGGAGCTCATAGTTTCATCCATTGTCATACATGCCGAAAATGAAAGTATCAGAATTCTGAGCGTTAATGAATAAAATTACAGTGTGACACAGCTGTCAATACACATCCTGACTAGAATCCATCGAACGAACACAGTATAATTGTTTTTTTGCGCTAAGATCAAACTCTGACTAAGTGAGCTCAGGTGCCAAGCAACCCATATATGAGCACTATCTCCTTATAAATACATAGATGATATTAAATGTATTTCTGATACATGATGCGTATGACACGTTCCCTTTGCATACTTTGAGTCATATTATGGACTCAAAGCAAAAAAATCGTTCAACTGCAAATCTCGATCAAACTTAGCACATTTTAACTATTTTCACTATCTTCAATATAATACTTTATTAAATAATTTTTTTATGACTTGTTCTTCGCACGAGTCCAACCAATCCTCCTTATCTTGATTCCATTATGCCGGTGTTCTCAATCATCGATATCATCCAGTGCAAAATGCGTCACCTTACGACTTGCTTTGCGTTTTACTTAAAGGACTATTTAGCTCAACATCAATAAATTGTTTATTTCCCTGCTTGGCGCCTATGAGAGTCACAAGTACCGAGAACATCAGATAATATCCAAAGCAATATTATTACTAACGTCACACCGCAATATGATGATCACTATAAATAATGCTTATTTTCCCATTTTTTTCTTACCTGGAAAATATCCAGACAAATCTGGTCTTGCTCACGAGAAGAACCGCTCATAATACTCACAAACCTAAATGAAACTAAATTTTAACGAGTCAAATATTTAAAGACAACACGAAAAAATTCGATTTATAGAAGGTTCCGACAGGATATTTTTCAGTGTTATATAAGATATATGCATTTTAACTATAGATCAACTATACGATCTGACTCATGTGATCGCATAAGTTCTAGACGTGAAACTATCGAGCCACCTGTTTAGTATTTTATTACGGAATTCCAATTAGTGGGCTCTCAAGTAAGTAATCGTTAAGAGCCGAAATATGAGATTTGAGAGGGAAACGAACTGCACAAATTTCTAGATTTTCACTATACTCATTATTAAATTATTTAAACTGAAAGCTCCTCGCGAGGAAATAATAAATCGAACTCTAATTATATATCTCAGATTTCAATTTCGCTTTCAGATGGGTGATATATTTTCAAATAACATATCTTTCTTGCACCCAATTCAAATCTTATCATTAGAAGTGACTGATTTACTTTATTACTCCTAAAACTGCATACCTCTCTAAAAAGTTTAAGTGTAACTTTTACTCATCTCAGAAATATCTTCTAGAATATATATTGTCCTATTATTTTAAAATGACTTTAAATTTTGTTATTCTCAACGTAATAGCCGTATATGCAGCATTAATCATGATCTCATGCGAAATACTGCACTCATTACTACCCCAAATTTGAGTGATCGATACCTACCCGTCATTATCTTTCAAAAAACATTCTATTAGATTCTAACTATGAAACTAACAGATATAAATATTATACATGAAATCTTATATACTTATCTTATAATTATTTTAATTTATTATTCATTATTATAATTATTTTATTATATCTCTCTAATAATATTAATAGAAATCATATCTCAATAAAAAATAAATTTAATTATTCTGTAAATGCTATGTCTATACTGAGAACCATAGTACTAATATACTTAGTTATTCTAGCAACATTAAAAACGTTATATTAGATGGTCGGTGATTTGTATTATATAAAGCCGATTTACCTAACTCTCGGGTTACTATATGACGAGTATTTTAATTTAGAGAGCAACAAAGATTAATAAATAACATATATCTCAGGTAGCCGAATTTGACCAATACTATCATGTAATCACGTGCAATCAAGCGATAATTTTGTCTGTCACTTCTCGGCATTTTTTTTTTTTCTAAGAAGCTCGATATTGGCAGGGCACTTGTTTCGTCGTTACATTTTCCATTATTGAGTTATAACAATATTCATCTATAGTTACACTGGATTTCTACAGCTCCTGTTGTTCATGGATTTATTTAAGCGCTACAGCCAAGAGACAAGCAAATGAAAAAATGTTGACAGAGTGGCTGTGGAGAGTAAAGCAGCCACAAAGCCAAAGTAGAACAAAACGCTTATTAAAAATGGAAGAGAAGGAAAATTTATAAAAGTGGATATATCAGATAATTTTTAGTCAGCACAATATCTACACGTCATACACATACACACACACATTTGTGATATGACTCAAAATGTAGTGTGTATATAGATTTATAGAAATATTAGAATGTCCGCACGCATGTCATAGTTGCAACTGCGCCCCTAAGTGCCATCTTTTAATGTGATTGCCGATGAGAGAGGGAGGCATTGGTGGTGAAATTGCATCGGAAAACATTTTGGATGTTCGAAAGATAACTGACTATGTTTCACAACGTCACACTCTGTATAGGACGGTTGCCACTCCGTGCCAAAAGATAACTCTAACCAACACCTCTAAGAAGAGATATTTACCAAATGTGCAACACTATATCTAAGTCTTTCGGAAGAATAGTTTCATAATCAAACCTTTCTGTCAGAAT
>PGFW01005709.1:0-15058 GCA_003123925.1 Haematobia irritans
TTTTTCACTAAACAAATTATATCTCGAGTTAGATGGTTTGTAATTTTCCGGCGGAAAAGGTTCACTATATAACATGATTTTTTAGAAAATGTACCCTTTTTGCATCGATATTACCAACCACTTAACTTACCACAGATCTAATTATAGGCGATTATTCTTCATCTCAATACCTTTCATTTAAGTATCAACAAAAATATAATCGGAAATTTCTAACTCGAGCTAATTTTTTTTAGTGAAAAAAGAGCATGAAACTAAAAATAACGGGACATCTTAAAACTGGATCTGCTGACCAATATTACTCTTAAGATAATATTCTAAAGCCACACCAGTTGATGAACGTATGGTAAACGTTTAACTTAAAATTTGCAAAATTTTCATGATGTTATCTACCATTTTTGACGAAATTCGCTATAAATTTAATTACATTGAACTAAAAAATATATTTCATTGGCGTAATTTTTTACCAACAATTTTAACTATAGGAAATTGTCAGTAGAAAATTGCTATCCACTTTCAACTCATTTTTTCGTAAAAAAATATTTTCTCATACAAAAAATTATGTAAATTGCATTATTATTTAGAAATACATTTAAGTTTCACAAGTATTTATACTGACAAACGATTTTTAACTACAGTTAAGAAATTTTTTAAGGAAATTCTCCATCGTATTTTGTAGCCATGAACTAAACGTTTGACTTAGAATTTGTAAATTTCCTTTTCGAGTAGTTAATTTTCGTTGAAATACGAAAAATGAACTAAAAATTCTGGAAAATTCTGTAATAAATTATTGTAAAATCTTCTTAAAATTTACGAGAACACTTTTTTTTCTGTGTAGAATGATACAGAAATCAAAATCGAATGATCGGTCTTATATAAGAATCAAAAATCACCGTGTATCTAGACCACAACTCGTTGACTGTCCCAAACTGTGACTTTTGCGACCATTAACATTTTGCGACTGTATTAATACGACCAAGCGCAAACTAAAAAAGTAAACCTACTGTCTTAGAAACTTAAATTGAATAGAGAATCTGAAATGTTTTAATTTAGTTGACAGCATTCGCTGTTGAGTTTCTGCAGAATTTTTGAAAGTTTTCCCATGGTCAAGCACTATTTCTTAGGTGTTATCGAAATTCCGTTGGTGAGTGCTGCAAAAATACCTTGGGGCTATATTGGACAGCGAGACTGAACTTAAGCTAAAGAAAGGAACGAGAAAATCCGCCGTCCCTGTACTCGCTTGCAAAAGCGAATAGGGAAAAATGTGGGGACTAAACCGAACAATTGTGAACATTCCTAGAATTGAAAACTTCTTTCGCACATTCCATCGTCTTTGGATATCATGAATTCGCTGCCCAAGCTGAAGCGGACTAAAGTATTTTTTCATTTATCGACTTTTGTTACTTTCTTACATTTACGACGCGAATATGTGACGTTTAACGACAGCTTTTACAACTTTGACAGTCGCAACCCTAAAAAAGTTTTGATACAGGACTATCTCTGATCTTAGACACGAATCAATATATTAAATCAGTTTATCATGGAGCTAGATAAAAACTTGGGATCCTACCGGTCGAATATATATTTTTAGTTCCAAGTTACTCTTCAAAATGCTCCCAGGGCGAGATCACGGAGATTTTTGGTGCGTTAGAAATTGAAAGCGAGGATCTCACTTTTTTTTAAACTTTCTAGGTTGACGCCAGTGCTGAGTCCTGTTGAATATCCATTTTCTGTCGTCCGTTGCGGCGGCACATCATTACAATCGGCTGCACTTGAATTTTTAATGGTCCATCGAAGATGTACAGTTTTCAACTAACTTCTTTGTGATGGAGCAACTCTTGGTCAAAACATTTATGTCAAATTATTAAAATTAAAATTTAATAGAAAAAACGAATACATAAAGGCTTTGAAGAACATAAGTATGTGAAAATAAGTTAAAAAATGTCTTCACCTTGCGATCGCGGTTATGTATTTAAACAAAACGGTGCGTAATTTGAATTTAGCAGTTAAATTGTGAATTCGAGTTTTCCATGGCCAACGTTTAAACTAAAACTCAGTCGTCCGGTGGTGAACGGTGATGTTTTGAAAAAAAAAAAAACGAAAGAGGAAAACGATGTCAGTGGGAAACATATCATTAACACTTGCAAACCAATTTGAAAAAAAGAACAGAAAGAAACAAAAAATATTAAAAAAGCACTAGCTTTTTAAATAAATTTAAACGAAAAAAAACGTTAAGTTGGCCCCACTGGACGTCAATAATAATATCTTTTAAAGATACTCTAGTGAAGCCAAACTTTTTATTAACTTTTCATTCGTTGTTAATACATCGAAAATATTTGCTCTAAACCTAAAGTATATATATTCTGGGTCCGTGGTGAAATTCTGAGTCGATCTAAGCATGCTCCGTCCAGTCTCGTCCGTCGTCAGTTGAAATCACGCTAACTTCGAACGAACAAGCTATCGACTTGAAACTTGAACACAAGTAGTTAGTTGTCAATTAGGCGGATTGGCATTGAAGAATCGGGCCATATCGGTCCACTTTTACGTATAGCCCCATATAAACGGACCGGACCCTCAGATTTGGCTTGTGGAACCTTCTAACAGAATTGCATATTTCACCCGATCACGGCTGAAATTTTGGTATATTGGTGTTGGCCATATGTTCCATGCAAAAATTGGTCAACATCGTCCATAATTATTATAGCCCCATATAGAACCCGATCCCAGATTTTGGCTTGCGGAGCCTAAAAGAAAAGCAAATTTCATCCGATCCTGGCTGAAAATTTGAATACATGGTGTTGGTATTTATGTCTCTAATACACCACATGGCAAAAATTGGTTCACATCGGCCATATAATTTATATAGCCCATATAACCGAATCTCCAAGATTTGCTCGCGAGCCTCATAGAGAGAAAATTCAATCCGTCCGGTAAATTTGGTCATGAGTTGTTGGTATATGGTCTCTACACCATCAAAAATTGGTCATCATATCGCGTCTTTAATTATATATACCCCCATATAACTGATCCCCAGAATTTCTTCCGGAGCCTCTAAGAGGAGCATATTTCAATCCGATCCGGTTGAAATTTGCTTCCACTAGTGTTTTATATGGCTAACTCTGTCAAAAATTGTCCACAAATCAGTCCATTAATATATTATAGCCCCATATAAACCGATCCCAGATCTTGGATCTTTGCGCGAGCCTCAAAGAGAGCAATTTCATTCGATCCGGCGAAATTTGGTACATGATGTTGGTATGATGGATCTCTAATCAACCATGCAAAATTTCGTCCACATCGGTCCATAATTATATAGACCCCATATTAACCCCGATCTCCAGACATTTGGCTTGCGAAAACCTTCAAAGAGGAGCGAATTCGCATCCGATTCCGAGGCTGAAATTGGTACATGTATTGGTATATGGTCTTCCTGCAACCATGCAAAAAATTGGTCCACATCGGTCATAATTTATACTAGCCCCCAGTATAAACCGATCACCAGATTTGGCTTGCGAAGTTCAAAGAGCAAAATTTTCATCAATCCTGTTTGTAATTGGCTACATGTTATTCGGTAATATGTCTCTAACACCATGCAAAATTGAGTCCACATCCGTTCATAATTATTAATTCCCCAATAAACCGCATCCCCAGATTTGGCCTTGCGAAAGTCTCCAAGAGAAGCAAATTTCACTCCAATCCGGTTGTCTAAATTTTGGGAACATGGGTGTTAGTCATATGATCTTTAACAACCGCTGCCAGAATTGCGTTCCATATCGGCGGATCCATTATATCATATAGCCCACCATATAAAACATTCTCCAGATCTTGACCTCCCGGAGCCTCTTGGAGGAGCAAAAAATTCATCCATTCGGTTCAAATTAGGCACGTGGTCTGTTAGTGAAGTTAGTAAGTAATTTATTATGGTCGTAACAACCATTCCAAATTAGTCCAATCACACAAATATTGGTCCATATCGCGCTTCATAATCATGGTTTCCCACTAGAGGCCAAAATAATCTACCAAAATTTTTTCTATAGAAATTTTTGATCCAAAATGTCTATTTCTATAGAAAATTTGTCAAAATTTGGATTTTCTATTAGAAAATTTTGCATAAAATTTTTTCATAGAAAATAATTTTTACATAATTTTATAGAATAAAATTTGATAAAAATTTATATTACGTGTATTACATTGACAAAGATTTCATAAATAGATGACAAATTTTGACTAAAGAAATAAATATATTGAAAATTTTCTTACAGAAATAAATTTTGAAAATTTTCTATAGAATAAAACTTGCACAAAAATTTTCTGTAGAAATTAAAATTTTGACAACAATTTTCTATAATTATAGAAATTTTGTCAAATTTTTACTCGGTTCTAATCATGGTTGATTCGAGCCAATAAAATAACATCTACAAGAATTTATTTCTGTAGGAAATTTTGTCAAAAGTTTATTTCTATAGAAGATTTTCTCGTTAAATTTTTCTTTTTTGTGTAGAAATTTTTGTCAAATTTTCTTTCTTGAAACATTTTGTCAAAATTTTATTTCTTACAGAAAATTTTGTGTAATTTTTTTTCTATAGAAATTTTGTAAAGTTTTATTTCTGCTAGAAATTTGTCAATTTTATGGATACTTTGTCAAAACTGAATTATATAGTATTGGCGATCGATCTTTTTTTGATTAATATATACCACGTATGGACTTACACTCCATTTAGAGATGGTGTTAGGAGATTTAAGATACCATTCCATCCGGCAGCGTCTACCGCAACTTAAGTAATTCGATTGTGGATGGCAGTTGTTTAGATGAAGTTTCTACGCTCCATGACTGGAGCGTACATAAGCTTCGGTCTGTGCCGAAACTTACGGCCCGTCAATACTTGTTTTTTTTTTTTTTTAACTACTCGCTATGACATTTTCTGAAAACTCATTATTTAGTGCCTAACGCCTTTAATTGCCATCATCTGTCCCGTGAAGTCCATATGCAAAGCCTCCTTACTCTGATAAATATTCGAATGAAAGTGCATTCATTCAAAAAGTCGCCTATTCAATAATGGAAAATATCTTGAGTCGTCATAAAAGAAGCCTTATAAAACAGAATTTGGGGATTCAATATCCGCAGCCAATTTCCGTCATTATATTCATTCAGGGACTCTGAACTTTTTATTTTTACTCCATTTTATCACTAACACACAATTAATTAAGCTATATAATCTACACTTAATTTTCGTCAAAGATAGCTACACGGCAGGACACTATCACTCTTTTAATCACTTTAATTCGTTCTTATTAATTAATTTTTATCAAATATCTTTATTTCACCGGTAACCTTTAAATAATATTTCATTATCGGCGATAATTGTTAATTAGTTTTAATTTATGCTACTGAGTGCCTAATTATCTTAATAAATATGTATAATTTTTCTATCTATGATTAATTTGGATTAATGTAGCTGACTGTCCAAGATCTACTCCGCCCCCCAATTTTCCTAAGCACGGACTGATGAAAAATTTAGGACAGCGATTCGTTACATTTTGTAAGTATCCCAACCCATTAGTTTGTTCATAAAGCTGCTCTCAATTTAGGATTGCACTTATCGCATTAAAAACGAAATTCGGTAATTGCGCACTTTCGATCCAAGGGCCAAACTCCGTGTCTCTTTTCCAGTCTAACTTTTTTGTTGCATTAGTGGAGCTATTTGCAACTTTTTGAAACTTGGGCTTTAGCCAAAGCCTCGTTTTTGAATTAATGTTGCATCATTCTCGCGATTATGTTCAGTTCATACAGCAAGTTTTCTACAAATGCGCCTATGGATTTCGGTCAAATCTTGACCTTAACTTTAAGGTCATTTCTGATGTTGTTACATTTTTCGATTTTTTTATTTTTTGGACGCGATGGAAAAATGCGAAAGTTAACGAAAATTGGTAACGAGAAACAAATATTTCTACACACTTTAAACACTTGAGGGCCCTAGCGAAGTCAATTTTGGCTTTCCAGCTAGTTGTAATGTTTCAGTCAATTGTAAAAGTGCTTTTGGAATCTGTAAAAAAGAAAAAAACTAACTGTCACTGGAATTACATTTGGAGCTGTCAAACGACGGGTTAAAATGATAGCAACCTAGAGTTGTTGCAAACATATCAGCCACCCAGTAAATGGGACGTATACAAAACATGATCCGGTATAAAACATATTTTGACATATATATAATTAATATAATGTTGGATACCCCATGGAAAAGAAATTTTTATATACACGAAGAAGGATATAACGTCGTTTCTGAAACATTTTCAAGGGAAATGTTATTTTTGGGCGAGGAACCAATGCAAAATTTTAGTCGCAAAGTATTGTTTCTCGGCAACATTTACATGTTTAACCGAAATCAGATTACATTAATGCCTGAGAAAGACAATATTTCGTTGCGACAAACAAAATATTTGTTTGTGTTCTCCCAACATTCAGGTGAACTGTTATACAGACAGTAAACGGGGTCGAAGTTTATTGTGTACGTTTTATTGTGTAAGGAAAACAAGGCTTCGCCTTTATTTTGAAAAGATAATTGAAGATTAAAAAGTCCCACAGAAGAGCTCAAGCAGAAGTCGAGTCAGCATAGCTGTGTTACGAGTCAGCATTGCTGGTGTTGGAGGTTCTTCAAACCGCCACAATTGCACTATCCTAAACACAGCGCCTTAGTGCATTTAACATATTATTTTTAATAAATTATGAATACCCGCAAAATTTTCATGCCAAAAACTAGTCATTGTTGTTTAAGTTCCGATCGAAAATCCTGTTCCTACCTCTACATATAGTATATTATTTATGTCAATGTGTACACTTTTTTTCGACATTACGTACATTCGCGGTTGTGCGATTAGAGACCGATATGTCGTGTTAACATTTTAAGCCTTTTTGATTGGTTTTTTGATCGCTGCGGATTTGTTAATCTGTAATTTATGCATATTATTTAATTATGTTTTGCTGTCATAAAAGCATTTTCACAGAAATCCTGCTCTTAGCATGCAGAGTCTAAACATGTTTGTTGACATTTTTATTAAATGTATTATCTTTTGCTCATGTATTGTTATTTTTTTGTTGCTAGTTATTCAATCGGTAGTCATTATTATTATTACTTTATGATCTATATCTTGTATTATTAAATGTCAAATAGATAATGAATCTAATTTTGAAACCAATAAACGAAGGATAAATGGGTATAGGTGCAGAAGCGATTCATCGCTAAATCAATGCGATTAAATGAGACACTCGCACATTCAAAGGATTAATATTATATGGATATAACATTGATTGTTTTAACTGTCTGAACCAATATAAAATTTAAATTTGAAAGTCCAAAATATTAGTTGATTACTTTTTCCCGCATTAAGCACACACAAAAAAATTTTTTCTGATTCAACTCACGAAATTAATTATCCAATTAATTTTAATGAAATGTCTTTCAATCACAGAGATAATATTATCACATTAAAAATAATTTGAAGGTTCAATTAGGAAAGTTAATTGACAATTAAAAAAAATAATTGTACTATTAATTCTTTTGTGATTTGATTTTTGTCTGTCATTAAAAAATTTTTTGAAATCAATTAATTTTTTAATTGAATATTTTTAAACTCAATTTAAAATTTTAATTGGAAAACTTTTTTGTGAAATTTTTTTTTGTGTGATTAACAACAACAACATTTTGAAGATGGGTTCAAAAAAAGGGGGACAATTCACATTATACTTATAATCTGATATCGAATTCTGAGAATCGCCATCATACATTTGACAAAACCTTATAGGTAACATTGAAACATTTTTAGGAGAGAACAAAACATATAACTAATTAAACCTACAAGATATTGCCTTAAGTTCCAACGAATACGCCCTGTAATTCGGGCTTATCTACCCTCCACCATTGGACTGCGTAGAAAGTTATACTAAAGGGACTGTCATCCACAATTGAGAGTACTTGGGTTTTGTAACTCTTGTTGGATGGCAAAGTTATTCTTTGAAACTTAACTAACGTTGTCTTCTAAATTCTTAAGTGGTCATATAGAGTTTTAAAGAAAACAAGCATATAAGGCGAAAATTTCGGACCAGGCCAAATATAATGATTGCGTCACAAAGTTCATTATAAAGCGGTTCTACACAATCAATTTTCGCACGGCAGTTATTATTCGCAAATTTCAACAGGTCATATTAATTTGTTCTTCCATTACGCTCGAGTTATCAAATTTGTGCGGTCGGCTATATATGGTTTTTGAGTGATTGTACAAAGCAGTATTCTTTACAACTGTGTTAGCAAATTTCTAAACGGAACGGGGGATGAATGTTGTCATCCAAGAGGCTTCAAGAAATAAACTGTGAGATCGCGTTTATTATGATCGATTATGGGCCAATTTTTGTATGGTTGCGGTAGGCGCGGTAGTTCGGCTTTATAAGGGGGCTTACTTAGAAAACGGTCCGATATGGACTATTTACACTGCCGATCATTTGCAATTGTTCCGTATCGGCGGTTAGCGTGATTTTCAAACGGTGGACGGATATCGTTAGTCGTCTCAGAATTCACGACGGACCAGAATATACAGTGTACTATATGGGGGTCTTGACAATGTTAGTATACCACCTTCTAAGGAGGAGGGAACGGACAAAGTTCGATCGTACGCTACATATGGATTGGTTCACAAATTCTCTTAGCGTTTGAAACAGGATTGAGATTAATCATATTGCTTTTCTTCTGAGTCGTATGTTATAAAAACCAAAAATGGCAGCAACGCCTTACACAAATCTCAAAAAATATGAAAATTATTTTTGGTTCAATTTTCTCACACAAAGAGACTCCGTAAGGATCGGTTTAGAATTCCACTATGTCAAGAACTATATATACCTTAGACGATAGATTAATCATATTCCCATATGCTGCAAATGCAATTTCCAACTTATTCAGTTTATGATCATGTCCTATACAAATATTACTTGTTCTGACTGTCTAGAGGGACATCTACAACTTTATCGACTGAGACGCCCATTCTGAGTCTATTAAAAAATAAGGTGACGGAAAATAAATCGGATAATATGAATACTTATTTTACGCCACCAATATATTCAAAACAAGGCATATACAGCAGTATGTTCGGCGGCCCAAAATACATAAAGTTATAGAAACCACAAATTGAGGTAAATCATGAGATCGTTCTTATGAGAGGACTATATAAAAGATGAACCGAATACCTCACCGTTTTCGGGCACGAACTCTTTAGGGCCCAAAATACAATCTAGATACTTCCAATTTCAGTCAAATTGCATAAAAACTTCGTATTCATAGAAACCCCAAGAAGTAAAAATCGGAAAATCGGTCTATATGGGGGCTATACCAACAACAATGGACCGATACCTCACCATTATTCCAGGCACATCATCTTTATGGTTCTAAAATACCTCAATAGGATTTCCAATTTCAGGCAATTGGATAAACTACGGTTTCTATAAGCCCAAGAGCTAAATCGGGGAGACCGGCTCTATTTTTTTATTGGGGGCTATACCAAACAATGGACAGATACTCACCCACCACCAATACGAATCGAGTGACCGGGGGTATAAATTAAGTTTGTCATTCCGTTCATGGTAACACATCGAAATATTGATTTCCGACTAATATAAGTAATATATTATCTTGATCAGGGAGAAAATTCTAAGACGAATATAACGACTGTCGGATCGTGTCTGTCAGTATGTTAATCACGACTACAGTCTTTCAATCAATGTAGCAATCGTCGCTGAAATTTTGGCACAAACTGTCTTTTGTCTGTAGGCAGGTCAATTCTGGAGATGGGCTATATCGGTCCTCAGGTTTTGATATTAGTCCCTCAATTATTAAACCGACTCCCGATTTGGGTGGGCTTATAGAAGATTGTAGTACTTTTTTATCAATTTGCTGAAATTTGACATCTAAGAGATAATTTATAATGACACATAAAGAGGTGTTGCCAAAAAATGCGTGAGTTCGGTTCCATGTTATCTGGTATAGCCCCAATAATAGACCGACTTCCCGATTTACTATCTTGGCTTATAGAAACCCCGTTATTTATTCAATTTACCTGAATTGGAAAATCTAGATGGTATTGTAGGACCAAAATTACAATGTACCAAAATTGTGATGTATTCGTCCAGTATTTTGGTTATTAGCCCCCCATATAACCCGATCTTCCCGATTTTACTTTCTTGGTCATATTTAGAAAAGCGCAGTTTTTTAATCAATATATACCTGAAATTGGAAATCTAGGGGGTATTGTACCTATGGCACCACAACAGTTAAGGAGTATCGCTCCATGTTTAGGTAGTCCCCAATATAAAACGACTCCGAATTTTACTTCTTGGGCTTCTTGGAAATCCGTACAGTTTTTATCCTAATTTGCCTTGAAATTGGAAATCTAGAGAGTATTTTCGTTGTTCAATAAAGAGGCTGTTGCCGAGAATGGTGAGCATCGGTCGGAGATTTCTAGTATTTGCCCCCATTAAGAACGAATCTCCCGATTTAACTACTTGAGTTTCTAGAAACCGTAGTTTTTATACTGAATTGCCTTGAATTGTAAATTATTGCTCCGTATATTTAGCTCACAAAAACGTGTATCGGATTAGTTTTTATACGGTCCATTTATAATTGCTATCAGCATAAAGACCGACTTCCACTTCTTTGAGTTAGATAGAAGGCGCACGATAAATCATGAAAATTGCTTAGAAACTCAATTGCTAAAAATTTCCAGATATTACTTCTACATGATTTTAAAATTTCAAATCAAGACGGTTTTTATAAATTTTCAGTGCACAACTTACAAGAAATGTTGATTCCTCTAAAACACAAACAAAAATGTTCTTATAAATCCAGAATCTGATATGAGTCCTCATAGGTGAAATCTTTAAAGTTATCTTTACGGAGAAGTGTCCTCCCAAGCCCTCCATGAAATTTCAAAGGAAACCCTAATATTTGTTATCGGTGGTGGGTTTTCAAGATTCGGCCCGCGGCCGAACTTTAGCTGTATCTATACTTGTTATTATAATTAGTTTTAGAAACTCACGTTATTAAGTAATTCTTTTGACAACCATCGGTAACTTTTAGGCCTGAACTTGAGAAAACGTAATTAGACCTTCCCGATAATAATTTTGGATTGACTTCGAGCCAAAGATGCGCTTCTTTAAATAATTTTTACTTGACTAGTATGGTCTTTAAAATCTTAGGATCAATTAAAACTTAACATTAGAGATACAGATCTCATTTATCGAATTTATCATTATCTTTTCGCGGATATTATTAATAAAGCTATTCAATGTACAACACAATTTACAATTTATAAAAAAATCGCAGAATTTCAACGCTACAAACAATTTCTTTCTTAATTCGCAAATAATCTTTAAACAAGAATGCCTTAAATTCTCAAAATAATTTTAGCCTTAATTATAAAGACATTTCATCTCTAAATCATAAAGACTCAATATTTTAAGTATAAATTTATGGGACGATTTCTATTAAAACAAAAACTTGTTTCTTAACTTTAAGCGAGAAATTCATGCCTTAGTTCAAAGACATTTGGAACTTTAACGACAGGACAAAAATTTCTTTCAAATTTGTGTTCCACATTTAATGAAAAAATTTTTTGAAGCAAAGAATTCCTAAACTATTATATTTAATTAGAATATTCACTTACTTTAGAGAATTTTGTACTTATAACAACTAATGCCCCATTATCTTCTGTTATCTTGATAAAAATAGTCAGGATTTACGAACAAGAGCCAACGAGAACGAAACACAGCAAAAATCAATTACTGTAAAATCCAGTGATATCTGAAAGACCATTTTTTGTTGGATCTTTAAAGTTTTACTAAAAGTCGTCTCCGTTTTATAGTTAGGACCGCTAAAGACGGGAGCGCGTTGGAGGTTAATATTTTGTAAATTGCACATCGCTCAAAATTTACGGTTGCGTATCATCTATTATTACCGTTATATTTATTCAGTGAAACGTATTTACCTAGAAAAATATTATCTTTGATAAGCTTGTATCTTTTTCTATTGTTTGAATTTCCACTCTGCTAATCGTATACATTAATGAGAGCAACACATTTGTCTGGCTCTCTCACGGCATCGAAACCAGTTTTTCAGATATATTACTGTAAACTTATATGACATTAATGATAAAGTCCAAATATAACTATCATTATTAAAAACATTCATAATCTTCATAACAAATATTTTGCGAAAACATATCTTTATGATACATGTACACCTCACACACAAATCGCTTCCCTGTAACACTTACTCAACAACGATATTCTTGCTTCAACATATACATTTTTGGGTATTGCACATGCAAATAATATTAGTCTTTCCAAACTGCAATAATACATTGCTTTCGCAAAAAACAACTATGTTATTATCGTTTAACATATAATATGTTTGCGAAGCATTTTGCACCCAAAAAATAATATGCTTAAAAATTCTCCGCAAACAATATTCTTGCTCAAATTTATTTATTTTATCTTATATTATTCTAACACATCATAATGAATTATGACAAATAAACCAAGTCAAATTTAATATAGTGCTAACCACAACATTTAGGTTTTTCGACCTGAATGCCTTCAAAATTTGTTTCTGACCTAATTGTAATATTCCCCCACTCTTTTTTCAATTCCAACGAGATTCTTTTAGTTCTTAGCAGCTTTTCTGTACATACAAACATTGTAAAAAAATTATTCAATTTTTTATTTTAATTATTACCTTTTGCCGACGGGGATTCGAACAGCGGACACACAGTTCTGTAAGGATCAAAGAAAGCTAAGCTTGATCAATTGCCCAAGCGTAAAAATAAAATGTAAATTTTGTAATAACAAGCAACAACACCAACTTAATTCAATCATCCGCTCCTCGTTAAATTAGCGCTCCAAAGCTACTAAACACATATATTTTATAGACTTATTTTCTAAATTAATTTTATGTTTGATCCAAGCAATTATATTACAAACATTTTTGAATGTCCAAACTTAGATATGTCTCTAACATATTAACATATATGTCCCACATTGTTATGCTAGCTTTATGAACATTATATGCTTAGCCACTCAAAAATATCTGTGTTTTAAAATATTTGTTGTTTCCAAACATATTAATGTTTAATAGCCAACATCATGAAAACGTCTTTTTCATCTCAGTGACACATTCATTTTCTGGTAATTTCTAATGATTTAGTAAAATGTAGAAATTTGAATGTTAAAATTCCTATTTTATTTTTTTTATGTAGTCAAGTGTGTTTAAATTTGAGTGGGACATCGGTTCGTAGGTTTAGACATTAGCTAAGTGGTAAGAAAAAGAGTTCACCACTGTGTGTCACATGCGATAAATAGTCTAACCGATGAGCCTGAAATATCGGGGCTGCCACTATTAACCTTAACCTACCTTACCTAAACTATGGACCCACTAAGAAAAGAAAAAATTATGTTAATGTCTTTATTGATTTCAAAAGTTGCAGAATTTTTTCCCATTTGGAAACCACTGCAGCAGAGTAACATTGATTACAAGATTTGGCTATTCATCTTTTCCCGCCTTTGTCAATTTAATTTTAATATAGGTGGCGACTGAACAGTGTGGAATATCCGTACTATACACTTTTAGGAATCATAGAACCAATATTTAGTGTAAGTAAATTTTCATTGGCAACATCAACATAGATTTTACTCTCACCACATAGTGGTTTTAGGATAAAATAATTTCTAATTACATTGTTGTTCTTTATCAAAATTACCTATTTGTCTTAGTCTTTGAAGAAATTACATAATACCACATTTGTTTCAATTGCTACCATCTTTGCTTTGCAATTGTTCAAAGGCCTGTTCTTTTGGATAAGGCAAGTATAGTAAGCGTGTTGTATGCTGTAAAACTATCACCTCTGGATGATTATGCATTGCGTTCAGCAGTGGAGGGTTTTCAGAGATTTTTTTTTCATTTGCATTTATTGTAATTTAACTACTTTTTCTTCGTCCAATATCCCATAACATCATTTGCCAGATCAATGCCCGATGCAGTTTTTCCCTTGTCTGCAATTGCTTCAGAGAGTTTTGCTGATGTTGTTTGAGCTTTTGTTGGCTGCATGGGTCCTTTTCGCATCAAAAACTCTTTGTGGTTGCCGCTCGGTGGGTTAGGCAAGTGTTGTTTGCTGTGTTGATCGGTTGCCAACCGCAAAAGTGATCTTTTGTTATCGCTCAATGCATGTTCCTGCCAACGAGCTGTTTACAGTTGATAGTTTAAACTGGCCTTATATTCTCTGTGTGTACGACGTTGAGGTTGTGTGTGTTTGTTTAAGGATAAGAATACATGTGAGAGTAAAGGAATATGAACCTAGTATGCGTAATGCTGATACTAAGTCATATTGTGCTTGGTGAGTGCTCAGAGTTTGGTGCGGACGGGCTTTGAGTTTTAATGGCTGTTACCTGCTGTGCAACGTTTGATGGTTTTCACCATTTGGTTTTATACAACAAGTTTTATATTGCTCTCATTACACGCATACAAGCTACTAATACCGGGCAAATTTTTGGATTTCTTTCTATTGGGAATGTCACTTTTGTTTCGTGTATGGGGCTCATGTAAAAATGATTTTCATGATTTTCAGTATTCAAGCCTTTGTTAATCCTTTAAAGTAACATTATTCATTTTATCCAATGTTCATTAGCAGCGATAAAGCAAACTGACCAATACTGTACACAACATACGATATAATGCTTACTTATCAACCATTTCTTTGCTAAAGTGCAAACTCATGCATTAAGCTTTCACAATGAGTAACCTAAAGTCAACCTTCACTATATCTCAATGTATACGACAGACCCAAGATATGGTACATTGAATTGGACAATGTTACAATTCCCATTTTCAAATATAATACGACTAGCTCTTACAAAAATAATTTTTTTTTTTTAATTGTATATTAGATGAGATGTAACTTTTCTTATGATTTATTAATCTGCTGAATTACGAAAAAAAAAATTAAATTAAAAAATTCTTTTACGGAACAG
>PGFW01005718.1:9558-21117 GCA_003123925.1 Haematobia irritans
CTGAACAAAACTTTTTTGTGTGCCAAAAAATGAAAAGAAACTGAAACTTGGTTGACATGTGGTGTTTCAACAAGATTGGCGCTTACATGCACACAGTCTCGCGTCATATCTATGGCCATTTTCGAGGGCAAAAACTCCCGGAGAACAATTCATCTCCTAAGAAATGGACCGGTAAGGTGGCACAAGATCATGCGATTCTGAGCCTTTAGACTCTTTCTTTTGTGTGCGCGGCTACGTCAAGTCTAAAGTTCTACAGAAAATAAGCCAGCAGACTATTCCAGCTTTCGGAAGACACACATTTCCGAAGAAAACTTTCGGGCTATTCCGGCGCAAATGCTCGAAACAAGTTGCCCAAAATTGGACTTTCGAACTTATGGACCACCTAAAGACGCAGCCGTTGGTCAACATTTAAATGGAAATTATCTTCAAAAAGTAAATGTCATGGACCAATCTAACGTTTCAAATAAAGAACCGATGAGATTTTGCAAATTTTACTGGCGTTTTTTTTTTTTAAAAAGTTATCAAGCTCTTAACAAAATCCACCCTTTATATATATATATATATATATATATATATATATATATATATATATATATATATATATATATTATATATAATATAGTATATATATATATATATATATATATATATATACTATATATATTATTATATATATATATATATATTATCTATATATTATACTATATACTAAAATTATATATATGTTTTTTCATCCATAATCGTTGGTTCAAACTATTTTTAAAGGAATTCGAATAATCATTCATTTAATGATACTTGAAATAAAAAATAAAATCTTTAACATTTGCTATTTTTCATTTTTAAACCAGTTTTAAACATTTTCCATCGACACCGCAACAAGCATACATATCATCGATTAGTAACAATGTAAAAATTTGTTTCGCACATAACTGAGAAATACTCGTAGTACCACGTGAAGTGAACATAATGCATGTTGTACTCTTTCTCAAGTACTGACATTTTTTATGTTCCTTTTTTTCGGAACACATATTGTTGCGGATAAGTGCTTGATAGTAATTGATAAACACATGTTCTCTTCTCTTCACTATTTGCCCACTGAGAGAAAGAGAGCGTATATACTATATTCCATAGCAAATTGCTTACAAGCACTGAAAAGTTATTCGATGCAGACCTCTAATGTTTATACCCTCCATCATAGGATGGGGGTATATTAACTTTGTCATTCCGTTTGTAACACATCGAAATATTGCTCTACGACCTCATAAAGTATATATATTCTGGGTCGTGGTGAAATTCTGAGTCGATCTAAGCATGTCCGTCCGTCTGTTGAAATCACGCTAACTTCCGTACGAAACAAGCTATCGACTTGAAACTTGGCAGAAGCATATTTCATCCGATCCGGCTGAAATTTGGTATATGGTGTTAGTCTTTGGTCTCTAACATCCATTGGTCCGCATCGGTCCATAATTATATATAGCCCCCATATAAACCGATCCCCAGATTTGGGTTGCGGGGCCTCAAAGAGAAGCAAATTTCATCCGATCCGGCTGAAATTTGGTACATGATGTTGGTATATGGTCTTTAACAACCATGCAAAAATTGGTCCACATCGGTCCATAATTATATATAGCCCCCATATAAACCGATCTTCAGATTTGGCTTGCGGAGCCTCAAAGAGAAGTAAATTGCATCCGATCCGGCTGAAATTTGGTACATGAGGTATTGGTATGTGGTCTCTAACAACCGTGCAAAAATTGGTCCACATCGGTCCATAATTATATATAGCGCCCATATAAACCGATCCCCAGATTTGGCTTGCGAAGTCTCAAAGAGAAGCACATTGCATCCGATCCGGCTGAAATTTGGTACATGATGTTGGTATATGGCCTTTAACAACCTTGCAAAAATTGGTCCACTCGGTTCCATAAACTATATATAGCCCCCAATAAAACCGATCCACAGATTTGGCTTGCGGAGCCTCAAGAGAAGCAAATTTCATCCGATACGGCTGAAATTTGGTACATGGTATTGGTATATGGTCTCTACAAACCGTGCAAAAATTGGTCCACATCGGTCCATAATTATATATAGCGCCCATATAAACCGATCCCCAGATTTGGGTTGCGGAGCCTCAAAGAGAAGCAAATTTCATCCGATCCGCCTGAAATTTGGTCCACATCGGTCCATAATTATATATAGCCCTCATATAAACCGATCCCCAGATTTGGCTTGCGGAGCCTCAAAGGAGAAGCAAATTTCATTCCGATCCGGCTGAAATTTGGTACATGGTATTGGTATATGGTCTCTAACAACCGTGCAAAAATTGGTCCACATCGGTCCATAATTATATATAGCGCCCATATAAACCGATCCCCAGATTTGGGTTCCGAAGCCTCAAAGAGAAGCAAATTTCATCCGATCCGGCTGAAATTTGGTACATGATATTGGTATATGGTCTCTAACAACCGATGCAAAAATTGGTCCACATCGGTCCATAATTATATATAGCGCCCATATAAACCGATCCCCAGATTTGGGTTGCGGAGCCTCAAAGAGAAGCAAATTTTATCCGATCCGCCTGAAATTTGGTACAAGATATTGTTATATGGTATCTAATAACCATGCAAAAATTGGTCCACATCGGTTCATAATTATATATAGCCCCCATATAAGCGATCCCCAAATTTGGCTTGCGAAGTCTCCAAGAGAAGCAAATTTCATCCAAGCCGGTTGTAATTTGGAACATGGTGATAGTATATGATCTTTAACAACGTGCCAGAATTGCGTCAATATCGGTCCATAATTTATATAACCCCCATATAAAACAGTTTCCAATTTGACCTCCGGAGCCTCTTGGAGGAGCAAAATTCATCCGATCCGGTTCAATTAGGAACGTGGTGTTAGTATATGGTCGCTAACAACCATACCAAATTTGGTCCAATCACACAAAAATTGGTCCATATCGGTTCATAATCATGGTTGCCACTAGAGCCAAAAATAATCTACCCAAATTTTATTTCTATAGAAAATTTTGTCAAAATGTTATTTCTATAGAAAATTTTCTCAAAATTTTATTTCTAGAGAAAATTTTGTTAAAATTTTATTCGGTTCATAATAAAATTTTCATCATTTCAAAATTTTATTTCTATAGAAAATTTTGTCAAAATTTTATTTCTATAGAAAATTTTGTTCAAATTTTATTCGGTTCATAATCATGGTTGCCACTCAAGCCAAAAATAATCTACCAAGATTTTATTTCTATAGAAAATTTTGTCAAAAGTTTATTTCTATAGAAAATTTTGTTAAAATTTTATTTCTGTAGAAATTTTTGTCAAAATTTTCTTTCTATAGAAAATTTTGTCAAAATTTTTATTTCTATAGAAAATTTTGTCAAAATTTTTATTTCTATAGAAAATTTTGTGAAAATTTTATTTCTATAGAAAATTTTGTGAAAATTTTATTTCTATAGAAAATTTTGTTAAAATTTTATTTCTGTAGAAAATTTTGTCAAAATTTTATGTTTACTTTGTCAAACTGAATTATATACGTATTGGATCGATCTTTTTTGATTTGATATATACCACGTTATGGACTTACATACAATTTAGAAGATGGTGTTAGGAGGTTTTAAGATACCATTGCCATCGGCAAGCGTTACCGCAACCCAAGTAATTCGATTGTGGATGGCAGTGTTTAGAAGAAGTTTCTACGCAATCCATGACGGAGGGTACATATAGCTTCGGCCTGGCCGTATATACTTGTTTATTATTATTTAGGACACAATTTTTCAAAATTTGCGTCCCTTCGTTAAACTGGTATGTCTTTGAACTATAGAAAAATTTCCTTTACGATTCAGATTTAAGTACAAGTATATTCCAATTTAGAACTTCATACAGCTTCCAGTAAATTTGATGGATTTGAGATGAAAAATTTTTGTCTACATGGTGGCGAAGGCTATAATATAATTGGCACTGCATGCCACTTTTTCAGACAGGAGTCTTAGACCAATATTTCGATTAGAGGAATGACAAAGTTAAAACGCTCCGCCCCCATCCTATAGTGTTAGGTATAAAAACTACACTGACAAAAGCTTGCCTAGTCCTAAAGATTTTGTTTTTACACTAAAGATTTTGGTATTGATTCCGATTCAAAGAAGCGGTGGCGAAGGTTATAATATAATTGGCACTGCATGCCTTTAAACGTTACATACTTTTTTTCAGTTATTTTTAATTTCTTCGAAAAGTTCAAATTTTTAAGTCATTTAATTTTTGTTTTTTTATTTCATTTTGACACAAAAAGGTACAAATTTCAAAATTCCAAATTTGTCCCTCTGGGAATCGATTTATATGGGAGCTATATATATATTATGGACCGAGAAGAACCAATTTTTTGCATGAGTGTTACAGGCCATATTCTAACATAACGTACCAAATTTCAACCGGATCGAAAAAAATTTTTGCTCTAAGAGGGATAAAAGTGATTCCATATGCCCCATTTGTAATACCATATGACCTGCATCAATAGCAACAACTTGTGCCTAGTTTCAAATCGATAGTCTGTTTCGTTCAAAAGTTAGCGCGATTTCAACAGACAGAAGTCTTAGACCAATATTTCGATTCGAGGAATGACAAAGTTAAAACGCCCCGCCCCCATCCTATAGTGTTAGGTATAAAAACTACACTGACAAAAGCTTGCCTAGTCCTAAAGATTTTGTTTTTACACTAATGATTTTTGGTATTTGATTCCGATTCAAAGAAGCGGAGAATTGAAATAAACATACATTTAACAGACAATGTTTTTTTTTTTTAGATTAAATTTTTCATATTTGATTCTAGGAAATAAATTTTAATTTAAAGGGTGATACGGTCAAAATTTTGTCAAGGGAAAACGCATGTAAATCGGTGAAATCGATTTACACGATTAAAAAATCAAATTAAATTTCTTTTTCAAGTTCAATTAGTATAAAATTCAGGAAAAATATTCAGTTAGGCTTTCGCTTTTCTAAATCCGAATTGCCGGGCCTCACGCTTGACACCTGCCATCAGATTTTGTACAAGCCACCTTGTCCACCTTCTTCGCCGCAGAAAGCCAGTTTTCCTTGAACTGCTGCTCGTCCTTAGCAGTTTTTTTGGTCTTCTTTAGGTTCCGCTTGTCAGTAGCCCAGTATTTCTCAATTGGACTGAGCTCTGGCGTGTTGGGAGGGTTCTTGTCCTTGGGAACCACCTGCACGTTGTTGGCGGCGTACCACTCCATGGCCTTTTTACCGTAATGGCAAGATGCCAAATCCGGCCAAAACAGTACGGAACAACCGTGTTTCTTCAGGAAAGGCAGCAGACGTTTATTCAAACACTCTTTCACGTAAATTTCTTGGTTGACAGTCCCGGAAGCTATGAAAATGCTGCTTTTCAAGCCACAGGTACAGATGGCTTACCAAACCAGATATTTCTTTGCGAACTTTGACAGTTTTATGTGCTTGAAAATATCTGCTACCTTTCCCTTCTTTTGCCATATAAAACTCCTGTCCCGGAAGCTGCTTGTAGTCGGCTTTGACGTAGGTTTCGTCGTCCATTACCACGCAGTCAAACTTCGTCAGCATCGTCGTGTACAGCCTCCGGGATCGCGCTTTGGCCGTCGTATTTTGTTTATCATCGCGATTTGGAGTCACTACCTTCTTGTTAGTCGATAGTCCGGCTCGTTTTTTTGGATCGATGCACGATTGTAGACGATATTTGCGGCATCTCGGAGAGAGAGGTTAGGGTTTCGCTTTAAACTACCGGCAACTCTCTTTGTCGTCTCAGCGGCTTCCGGTTTTCGATTTCCCCTCGATCCAGACTTCCTGGCTGTCGACAAACGTTCCCCAACACTTTTAATTACATTTGTAACGGTTGATTGGCAACTTTTAGCGATTTTGCCAGCTTTGCGTTGCGAGTAGCTCGGATTTTCGCGATGCGCGAGCAAAATTTTGATACGCTGCTCTTCTTGCTTGGACGGCATTTTTGACAACTGAAGAGTGAATTTCCAAAATCAAAATAGGAGCAACATTCTACACACACACCTTCAAAATGAGGGGTGTTCAGGTTTTTAAATGCAAAATTGAAAGAAATACGTCAAGTTTATATTGACCAAATTACCGTATCACCCTTTAAGCAAAATTCGCATCCGTATTTTAAGGACATGAAATCTTTGGGCTCAAGACAATATTGCTTCATTGCAATTACGTCTAATAATTTTCTTGAATTTATCGAAAAATATTTGCTTATTGTTTGTGATATCGGCGTGTAATCGACATTAATTTTGTCATTCCGCAAGACCTCATAAAAGTATGATAATTCCCGGGTCTGTGGTTGAAATTCTGAGTCGATTTCACCCATCGTTCGTCTCCGTCTGTCTGTGAAATTCACGCTAACTCCGAAAGAAAAAAAGCCTATCGACTTGAAAACTTGGGCAACTAGTAGTTTGTTATGATGTAGGTGGATAGTTAGTGTAAATCGGTCACCTACTTTTACGTATAGCCCCAATATAAACCGGACCGCTCAGATTTGGCTTGCGAAGCCTCTTGGAGGAGCAAATAATTTCCATATCCGATCCGCTTGAAATTATCTACATGATGTTAGTGAATCGTCTCTCACAATATCGTCTCTCAACAACCAAATCGGTCCCGGCGATCCGGCTGAAATTTGTTATATGAATGTTGTTAGTATGTTGTTTTACATAGATGTACAAAAATTCGTCCACATCGGTACATCAATTCATATTAAAGCCAGCCATATAAACCGATCCCCAGATTTTCTTGAAGGAGCTTCTAGAGAAGCAAAATTTGTACATGGTGTTAGAGTATATTGTCGCATGTAACACATGGCAAAATGTTGGATCACTCAGTCATGTAATTGATATATAGCCTCTCATATAAACACGACAAATCCCAAATTTGACCTTCGCGGAGCCTCCTTGGATGTAGCAAAGATTCATCCAATCGCGTGTTGAAACTTCTGTAAGCACGGTGTTAGTATATGGTCTCTAAACACATGCAAAAATTGGTCCATAGTCAGTCACCATTAATTATATATAGCCCCATATAAACCGATCCCCCAGATTTTTGGCTTAGTAGCCCATAAGAGAAGCAAATTTATCCGATTCCGGTTGAAATTTGTACATGGTGTAAAAGTATATGGTTCTAAACAGCCATGCAAAATTGGTCTACATCGCCGTCGCATAACTTATATATAGCCCCATGGCTTGAGGAGTTTGAGCATTGCGCTAGTATAGGTTCCGCTAAATACCATTGCTCAAAATTGGTCTATTCGACGTGTCTATACCTCATATATTACCAGAAGATCCGCCGCAAAAAAATACAATTCTACTGCAAAAATTTTTATTTCTATAGAAAATTTTGTCAAAATTTTCTCTAATAAGAGTTACATAGAAAAATTTTGTCAATGATTTTATTATCTATAACAAAAATTGTGTCAAGATTTTATGATTCTGCAGAAAATTTGCCAAAATTTTATTTCTGTAGAAAATTTTTGTCAAAATTTTTATTTCTATAAAAATCTTTTTTTAATTTTGGTCAAACTGAATTATATAGACGTATTGTAATCGTTATATGCCACCCTATGGACTAACTTACAATTGAGAAGACAGTGTTAAGAAGTTTTAAGATACCTTGCCGTCGGCAAGTGTTACCGCAACCCAAGTAATTCGATTGTGGATGACAGTCTTTAGTACAAGTTTCTATGCAATCCATGGTGGAGGGTACATAAGATTTGGCCAGGCCGCATATGTACTTTTAACAATAAGAGTAGTAACAATAAGAGTAGAAAAACGTTGTGTGTTTTTTACTTCCTTATTTTCATTATTTATTGTATCATTAAAACCTATACTATCCTAAGGTAAATGTCAGAAAGCTGGCAATCCTTTTATGCCTTGCTCCTTATGACAAAGTGATATTAACATTGTATAAAATAAATTAAATACCAACATACTCGTAATACCACTAAAATTTTCTGCACGTGATGTATCTTATTCCCATGCATCAAACGCCTAAAAAAAGTCCTGTATACACTTTTTTAATCAAGTGTCAATCATATTATGAGCTCTGACATTATTTTCCCAGTTGTTCAACACTTAAAACCCTTAACATCAAATCAAGAAATCTCCCTGTACTAAAAAAAAAAACAGAACATGTTTAACTTGTTTCCTGACATTTCGCCATGAAAAAAAAAAACAATTTTTGATTGGCTTAACGTGTGAATGTGAATATGGGCATGACAGATTTCTTAGTTAAATGTTGGATTGACCCTCCCGATTTTTAAAAAGGAAACCTGTTGTCTTCTTTTGTAGTAAGCTTAAGATTTTATGTAAAATCACATAAGACGATTTTATCAAATGTGGGTCATTCTGTTTTTTGTTTTGGAATAAAATTCAAAAATAAAATTGTATTTAAATATTTAAAATTGAAATTAAATAAATTAAATGTGGTTTGCTTAAGCATTATGAAAGTTAATAGTGTAATAGCTCATAAAACTTGAATCTCTTGAGATATATCGACTGGCTTTCGAAATACTGTGCACTTTGCCTGTAAGTTTTAATGATTTCGATTTTCAAGCCATTAACCTAAACTGTTCGATGCCATCATAGTCCATACACTCAAACAAAAAAAATGAACCCTCCGGGAAAATAAAGCCTAGAATTTTGATATAAATTCTATTTTATTTTGTGGATGTTTTAGAAATGTTTCCTGAATTTTAATTTCCTACAAAATAGTTTAGAATTTCTTAAAATTTTAACATTTTAAATTTTACCACAATTGCTCCCATATAATGCTAATGACAATTTTGTAGTTTTGAACTCCAATTTTTTCTTCAAACTAAGAAATTTGCTATAACAAGTGAAAAAAAAAAACAAGTATTTNAGCTTGCCTAGTCCTAAAGATTTTGTTTTTACACTAAAGATTTTGGTATTGATTCCGATTCAAAGAAGCGGTGGCGAAGGTTATAATATAATTGGCACTGCATGCCTTTAAACGTTACATACTTTTTTCAGTTATTTTTAATTTCTTCGAAAAGTTCAAATTTTTAAGTCATTTAATTTTTGTTTTTTTTATTTCATTTTGACACAAAAAGGTACCAAATTTCAAAATTCCAAATTTTTTTTTTTTTTTTTTTTTTTTTTTTTTTTTTTTTTCTCCCTCTGACTCGATTATCATGGGAGTCCCTCAACCTACTTATAATTATGGACCGAGAAGAACCAATTTTTGCATGAGTGTTACAGGCCATATTCTAACATAACGTACCAAATTTCAACCGGATCGAAAAAAATTTTCTGCTCTAAGAGGGATAAAAGTGATTCCATATGCCCCATTTGTAATACCATATGACCTGCATCAATAGCAACAACTTGTGCCTAGTTTCAAATCGATAGTCTGTTTCGTTCAAAAGTTAGCGCGATTTCAACAGACAGAAGTCTTAGACCAATATTTCGATTCGAGGAATGACAAAGTTAAAACTGGATTGAGAGCAGTCGGACGGAGTGGACGGAATGTCAGATCGACTCGAATTTCATAACGATCACAGAATATATTTTTTTTTTTCTTCAGTTAATGGAGTCTTAAGCCAAATATTTTCGATGTGTTACCAAACGGAATGTCAAAGTTAAGTATACCCCCATCCCTATGGTGGAGGTATAAAAAACATTTACAATAAGGGTGATAACGGTAAATATTGATCAAGGGAAAACCGCGTGCAATCGGTGGAAAATTGTTTTATTAAAAAATCAATTAAATTCCTTGTTTCAAAGTTCAACTTAGTATACAAATTCAGGAAAAGATATTCAGTAGCTTCGCTTTCCAAATCCTAATTCGCGGACCTCACGCTTGGAGACCTGCCATCAGATTTGCTGTACAGCCACCTTTGTCCACCCTTCCTTCGTCGGCAGAACGACCAGATTTGGCCTCTGAACTGCTTGCTCGTCCTAGCATTCTTCTTTTTGTGTCTTCTTTTAGGTTCGCTTGAACATAAGGCCAGTATTTTCCAAAATGGCGGAGCTCTGGCGTTTGGGAGGATCTTGTCGCTCTGGGAAACCACCTGCACGGTTGTTGGCGGCTACACACTCCATGGCTTTTTTACCGGTATGCAGACAGCCAATCCGGCCAACGGTAACGGAACCGGTGTTTCTTCCAAGGAAACGGCAGCAAACTTTATATTCAAAACTCCTTCACGTAAATTTTGGTTGAACAGTCCGGAAAGCTATAAAGCGCTATTTCAACCACAGGTAAAGAGGGCCTTGCCAAAACAGATATTCTTTGCGTACTTGAATTTTTATGTGCCTTGAAAATATCGCTGCTACGATCTTCCCTTCCTTCTTTGCCGTAATAAAACCCTGCTCCCCGGACTGGCCTTGTAGTCCGCTCTTTGACGTAGGTTTCGTCGTTCGTCTACCACGCAGTACAACTTCGTCAGCATCGTCTGGCTACCCCCTGTCGGTCGGCTATGGCGTCGTACTTTTGTTTATCATCCGGATTTTGCAGTCACTACATTCTTGTAAGTCTGATTGTCCGGCCTCGTTTTTTGGCTCGATGAACGGTTTTTAGACGTGAACACCAGATCTATGTGTGCGCCACCTCGGGAGAGAGGTTCTAAGGGTTTTTCGCTTGAAACTACCGGCAACTCTCTTTGTCGTCCTCAGCGGTTTTCGGTATCGTATTCCCCCGATACCAGACTGTCCATGGTATCGTCAACGTTCCCCGATAACACTTTTAATTACATTGTACGGTATTTGGCAACTTTTAGCGATTTACCAGCTTTGGTGCGAGTAGCTCGGATTTTCGCGATGCGCTAGCAAATTTGATGATACGCTGACTCTCCTTGCTTGGCGGCATTTTGACATACTGCAAGAGATGAAATTCACAAATTCAATAGAAACAAACTTCTACCCACACCTTCAAAATGAGGGTGGTGTCAGGTTTTTTAATGCAAAATTGAAAGATACGTCAATTATAATTTCGCAGACCTTCGTGATCGAAGAACTGATAACCGTTTCATTAATTAATGTCATTCACGTAATATAGCATATTCATATGATATAAATATTTTGCAGGCGTCTGATAAATAATAACTCTTAAATGAAGCATATAATAATACCTAAATAAATCATACTGAAGTGCATATGATAATTAGTTCACTTATATTTTTATTTGATTATATAAAATGATTGCGTATGATATGACATTGACTATCACGTGTAAATCAAGCGAACCAATCATCATATCATACGAAAGATTAAACGCTTGTCAGAAATATTGCAAATCCTTATTAATCCCATATTAAACGTCAATGCCTGAATTATGTCATTGGTAAAAGCGAAATTTTTTTAAGTAAATATGAATTCCAATTAACTTGCTCATGTGCATTAGATAACACTAGAATTGTATGTCTGGATACTAAAATACTATTTCGTTACTATTGCTGTTGAATGTTATAAGTAGCTCTAATAGTTGACGTATGCAGACGGCAGAGGATTGTTAAATTCCTGTTCCCAGGATTTTTATAACGTAAACTACAT
>PGFW01005719.1:8954-20948 GCA_003123925.1 Haematobia irritans
TACTACTTATGAAATATTTTTAACTTTTTATATTACTTACCCAATAGACCACACATCACAAGGCTGCGACCAGCCCAATTCGAGTATAACTTCTGGTGCACGATAATGACGCGTTGATACAATGGTACTATGATGCTCATGATCAAATGTGGCAGAACCAAAATCGATTAGACGAACATCGGTATTTTTTACACGTCTCACTTCACGATTCTGTGCCAAAATGGAAAAAGGAAGTTATAGTCTTGTATTCAAAAATACTTTTAATTGTTTTAATACTTACAATCTTATGATTATAATGTGTGGTATATTCCGAATCAACGAATAAAATATTTTCAGGTTTTAAATCTGTGTGCGTTAAACGAGTATCATGTAAAAATTTCACAGAATAGCACAATTGATAGGCCATATGTCGAACTTGCTCCAATGGATATGGTTCGTAGTTGTTCTCACGCTATTCATTGGAAGAAAAAGGAGGGAAAAGAACATAGTAAAATAAAGTTTTTTAGAATATATGTTAACTACTGATATGTAAATAATAAAATGTAATTATAATATTTGAATTAAAATATACAATGAATGGATTAATAGAGTTGGATAAATGTGTAATAAGTTTTTTGATATGATTTTTTTTTGTTGGAAAATTCTTATTCTAAATGTCTGTATAATTTAAAACTTACCAAGAAATCGAAAACACTCAAACCTAACATTTCAAAGGCAATGCACATGTGTCCGTGATAATCGAACCAATCTATCATTTTAACGCACAAGCTGTAATGAAAAGATATGAATAGTAAATTAATAATTATAAGGTAATGGATTAATATTTTCTAATACAACAAATGTGAAGTTTTAATATAAACATAATTTTTGTGGAAATATATCCTTACACCGAGTCTTTTCTCAAAAGTTAAAATTTCAAAATTAAAACAATCTAGGTAATAGAAATTGAATAATGATGGTAAACTCAATTATACCGAAATGTGGGATGCAATTCACATAAGACATAAAAAATCTAGCTAACAGAAATTGAATAAGGATGGTAAACTCAATTATACCAAAATATGGGATGCAATTGACATAAACGGAGCAATGCACCGTTCATATTTTATTTTTATTTGGACAATTTTTTGGGGAATCTTATATAAAATACATACCAACGCTGATTTGATTCCTAGTGATTCCTATAGAATCAAACCTGCATTACCATGCTTTTATCTAGAATCCCCAATATGTTGTTCAAATCAAAGAACACTACGAATGTAACCTAAAGCGTAAAAGTTTGAAAGAAGAGTTTACTCATTGATATTTGAAAGAAGAGTTTATTCCCACCTTCTTCAATTACGCTGCTTTAACGGATATTTTAGACGATTTGTGGTACATAGATATTAGGGTATATATAAAATTATTCCTCTTGAATTTATTTTGCAATTTTCGAAATATTCACATGGAATAATAAGTAAGATAAGATGAATATTTCAGTGGGGCTACCAAGATAACATTGTATATAAAATTAAAAGGCCGTTTTCTGCTTATATGCTATATTAAATATTTCTTTAAAGAAAATTTATTTTCCCCATACCAAAACTCCGAAAAATTCAAACTGAGAAATTTTATATTTTGGCAGAATTTTTTTTTGGAAATTTTAGTAGATTTTTCCTCAATCGTGTGACAACGGTGATAATTACCCAATTATGTTAAGTAATTTTTGCATAAAAATGTGTGGTGTATTAAGAGACCATTTTCTGCTTATATGCTATATAAAATATTTCTTTGAAAGAAATTAATTTTTCCCATACAAAACTCCGAAAATTTTTAATTTTTCCCAAGAAACCTCAAAAAAATTAAAACTGAGAAATTTTTAATTTTGGTAGATTTTTTTGGAAATTTTAGTAGATTATTCCTGAATCGTGTGTTAATTATTCAATTATGTTAAGTAATTTTTGCAAAAAATGTGTGGTGTATTCATATAATTGTAAGTGTATCTAGCTAGCATGACCAAAATTACTTACTGTTCACAGTTTGGATCCTTTTGTGCGATTTTCTCTAAAGCATTAATTTCCAGCTTAGCAGCTTCACGGTATTTTTCTACATTCTTGATAATTTTCAAGGCCATGCAATAATCCCTGCAATAAAAAAAAAAACAATAACGAAAGATTAATACGACTTTCCTGGAATTCGAATAGAAGCCATACCTTTCCATGTCTTTGACTTTAACAACACGACCGAATGTGCCTTCACCCAGTGTTGCCATGATTTTATCTGAAAATTAGGAAAATACAAATGTTGAGATAAAATAATTCAAATAAACCGGATAAATCTTTCATCAAAAACATATAATACTGATATTATTTAATAATTAATTGAAAAAAATAATATTAATAAAAAAACCTGATTAAGGAGGTTGTCTTATATAAATTCTTTTCAATATTATTTTTGGGGCAAAAAAACAAACTATTTGGATCTCTAAATGTGGATTGGAAAGGGTTAATACTTGTTCAAAGTATTAAAATTTACAAACAAAAAATATTATAAAGGGATGAACTAGATGTTCGAAATTGGCAACGGAATTGATAACAAAACTGTAAAAAAAACAGCGCGTTTTATTTTTTGGAAAATAATAAAATGAAATTTTAAATTTAGAAAATTTAACCAATTTTTTACGAAACTTTCTTAAATTTATGTACACGAAAGCTTTAACAAAATATTAAAATATAGTCGAAATTAAATATTTTGAAATAATTAGAAATTTGAAAATTAATATAACAGGTGAAGCTTTTAAGCAAAGTTTTAAATAATTTCACAGAGCTTTGGAAGTTGTTTTTAAGAAAATAACGCGCTTCAAAATTAAAATATTTTTATAATCATAGAAAATTAAAACAAAAATAGAAAACTAAAGCAAAATAAATTTGTGTGTGTTTAAATGTTTTCTTTTAAATCTCTAAAATATCGAGAAAATTTCATTAACAAAATATTTCTATTTTTGTTTGGATTTTCTTAGCTATTTAATCTTCAACAGGGGGAGAGAGAGAGTAGATAGGTAGGTTTAGGTTTAAACCTAACAAGGTATCTGTTTCGTTTGGTTACTTATTTCTTTGCCTAAACACAAATATAGTAAAATGGAAAAATAGTAAAGATAGGAATAAAAGAAAAAAACAAAAATTGTCACGAACATCTGTGATGAAGTATATCGCCAGAACGATAAATCAAGTGGCCATCACTATCATCTTGTATGACGGGCTTTGCTGTCTGTGATATGGATTTTTGCAACATATTTCAAGATTTGGTCGGTTGGTTGGTTGTGGTGGTGGAAGTTGTAGCAGTAGCAAGTAGACGACAAGGAAGAATCGTTGGTGGTGTTTTTTGTTGGTGCAGGAACAGCATGAGCGATCAAGTGGTGCGAAGACAGGACACACATGAAAACGTTGTTGAGGAGGAGAATTTTTGTTTTGGTGGAAAATCGAGAATTGTTTTTGGGTCGGTTTTATATTTTGATTGATGTGGGTGGGTTGAAATTGTTTGTTTGTTTTGGTGGTTTGGTCATCGTTATCATAACAAAACATATAAGAAAGAGAGAAAAAAGAAAAAGAAAAAAACAAACAGAGAAAAAAAAAGAAAAACGATATCCATGGAGAAACAGAGACAGAAAAAAAAACGGCACCGAGAAGGGGTCATCATCATCATCATCGACATCATGGGAACATCATAGTCATCATCAACATCAAATCATCAGGAAGTATTGGACATAGAACATCAGCAAAGACCCGGCCATCCATATAGCACCCAGAAGAAGATGTGATCAAATTTGATTCATAATGCCAAAGAGAGTCCCACGTTGACACCACATTTTATTTTGAAGCCAAATTGTATAATTCATTCAATTTCCCCCAGCAAAAGCAAAGCCATTTTTCATCATCACCATCATCATCATCACGAATTTCAATTAGTCATCATCATCATCATTGTGATAATCATCATCATCATCATCATTTACATATATAATCGAGAAAAACACGAAAAAAATACGTTCGTTTTTTCGATAAGAAAATTAGTTCGGACAAATTGTTGTTTTTGCATTTGTTATTACAAAAACGTTCATTTTTTTTTTGAATATTGTCTTTTTTTCAAAATAATATTATAACAAACAATTTACAAACAAAATTCATTAAATACGTTTATATATATATATAGACATATAGTATATACAATAAGGCCATAGTGTTTATATTTTAAATGTTAATTTATTAGTATTTTATTGCTTTCTTTATGTGAAATAAAAAAATTTTAAATAATAACAAAAATTAAATCAATGGAAATTATATTTTTTTTAAGTGAAAAAAATAAGAGAAACAAAGAATTAGGCTTTTATTTCAAAAAGTATTTGGTTTTTAGTATTTTTGAATTAACAACTGCATAACTTGGGGTCTGTCTCTTTTAAACATAGAGCTGTTTTATAAGTAAAAAAAATCAATAACTTAATTTTTAAATAATCAATTTTAATTATTTTATGTAAAATTCCTAGATAGTTCCTTTCAACCTGCAACAATTACCTAATGTCGATTTCAATTGCTATAAAAAAGTGCAATTTATTATGAATTTAGCAGATAAACTGCTAACATGGCTACTAATCACTTCTTGAAGGGATAATAAGGGGAAAACAAATTTAACATTTAGGATTAGTGAGAAACTGATTAGTGAGTATCAGCTTTTTTTTTTTACGCAAACGAAATCGAGCCTCAAATAATATTTCCTATATATAGAAATATCAAAAAAATATTATATCATTATGATAAATAAATTATGAAATATAAATTATAAATTTAATTAGAAAAAAATAGTTAGAATATTTCTCTATGAAATGAAACTTATACTTAAAAGTAGTAATTATACACGACACAGAAAAACATATTTGGACATGGTTGCCCGCACCATTTTATATGGCGAAAACCTATGTTTTTTGTCTTTGTAAAAATAATTTTCGAGCTGAGAAAAATATATGTTGGCAATAAGCATTTAAATGGTTCTCAAATGCCGCAAAACATGTTCTATTATTTAAATGATAGAATATGATATCATTACATGGTCGGGAAAATCATGTACCAGACCATTCAATTTGTTTTACTTTTTTTCTGCAGAAGAAAAAGTTTTTATATAGGTTACGATAAGGAACATGTCTAGAACTCATTACACATGGCCATAAAGACTATGTATCATGTTTTCTGGACCATTTAATTTTATTATTTTTTGCCCAGCCGAAAAGAATTTTATTAAAAACATTGAAGCAGGTACACACGATTTTTCATTTTTGCTCGTCGAGTCGTGGAGTTGATTGTTTACTTGAAATGGACGGAGAATATGGAATTACTGTGTTTCGTGTTAATTTATTTATTCAGAAGTGGCACGTGGTTCTTATGTAACACAAAAAGGAAAAGGTGATAATTGAAAAAAATTTTACCTCTGTTTTTTGTTCTGCATTTGATAATATGGGTATATTTTTTTTTGTGCATGTTAACATGATGCCTGCGTTGGTATATTGAATGCCACGATGGAAGTCAACAACATAAAATGAATGATTACTTATTGTTTGAAATTGAAACCAAAATAGAGTGCTATAAAATATTCGATGTTTGCTTTACCGATATTATAAATACAAAATAAAACAATGATATTAGTTTATTTAATAAATAAAAACAAATAAATAAAGTTCTTTTGTGTGTCTTTTCTCAAGTGGCGTCCTTTTTTTCGACGACGAAAAAAGTTTTTTCATAAAGATCAAAACATTGACGAATTCCATACCATTTTACATCGTGACATTTAATTTTTAAATAAATAAAAACAAATAAATAAAGTTAATTTTGTGTTTTCTTTTCTCCAAAGTGGGCGTCCTTTTGCCGACGACGAAAAAGTTTTTCTATAAAGATCGAAAACCTTTTAAGTTGTGACCATTGTTCTTTTGACCGGAAGAAAAAACATTTTTACAACATACCATAACATTTAGATCGCTTGACCATTGTCTTTTAATGGAAACAAAATTCTTTTTATCAATATAATAACATTTTAGATGAGGGAAATTTATTTTTTTTAGAACCATGTTCACTGAGCCAACATGGTTGCAGGTGAAAATGTTACATGGTCGCCGCAAAAATAACTGCTATCATATTATTTTGATCTTCGAATATGATTGTTACAATCATGTTTCTTCTCTGCGTGTATACATGTAGAAAATAATTAATTTTTTATTGCAGCTCTCAAATAATATCCCTATCTTAAAGCCGCCAAATGAAAACTATGATTACTAAAGTCTATTGAAAAATTAATTGATTCAATTAATTTATGTTATTGATTTTGACTTTGTATAAAAATTAAAATATTAAATTTATTTATCTGCAATAAATTTTTCATATCGTCTTAAGCTGACTGGGTAATACTACTTTGTTACTTCTTCTATGACAGAAGAAAATATCACTAAACTATTTCCAGTTAAAAAATTTTATTGAAGTTGAAGACGTAGTCAATTAAAAATTTAATTGTTACAATTATATTTACATTACACATATTTTTTTTTACATTTATAAATAAATTAGATTCAAAAATTAATTTAGTTAAGAAATCGATTGAAATGTTTTATACATTTCAATGAAGTACTAATTCTCCTAATTAATATTTTAATTGAATATTTTTAAAAAATATAATTAAAACTTTTGGTTGAAAATAACTACTTTTTATACAGATATACTAGTTTTACTCAAATTCCAAGATAAATCCAACTATAATTATAATCGGAAAACACATAAGAAAGTGTGCTCTTAAAAATTTATAAATAAATTATATCATCCAATGGTGAACTAATTATAAATAAATAAAAATACAATAAATATTGGAAATCTTGAATCAAAATATTGAGTTAAAAAATAAATTAAAAGAGCCGACAAAATCTATTATTTTTTTAATCAAGTATATTTTTAATTTTTAATTAATTTTGCAACTGATACTATAATATTCATGATTGAACCAATTTTAATTAAAAAAATTAATAGAAACGATTATTTTTGTGAATGAATCAGAAAAAACGCTGTGTAACCTATCATATACACAGTTTGCACTTGTTTGCAATACTATTTAATTGGAAAAATGTCTTCAATAAATACTCTAAGGGATTGGAAAAACTGATTCAATACTCCAAAAGGACTGAAAGATGCAATTTGGCACGGGACAATTTTATGAACAGTATTAAAAATTGTATCTTCTACATACTGACAACCATTATTATTAATTCCTTGAACGTACAATAATAAAAAAACATAGATCAAAGTGATCCGCCTGACACTTTAGTTTTTTGATTGCATGTGACTATAATATTGGGTTTAGTGATAATTTAATTGCAATAATCATAATGTCAATGGAAAAGAAAAAATTCCAGATGTGTTAGAAAATAAAATATTTTAGTGAACAATTCTTTTAAACGGAACACAATATACACGCAGAGAAGGAATATGATCACCTCAAACATGTTTCAAGAGCAAAATGTTATTTTTGTAGGGTGACCATGTAACATGTTTGTCACTAAAATGTTATTTTATCGTCAAATATAACCTGCTTGCCGAAATCAGATACATGATTTCCGAGAAAATAACATGGTTGCGAAAAATAACATTTTGCTCTTAAAACATGTTTGAGATGATCATATTCCTTCTCTGGGTGTAAATAACAGTCAATTATTTACACAGAAAAAATATTTTTTGACTTCAATTACAAAATTAATATATCCAATAATTTTATTTTAATTTAGTATCAATCATCAACGTCAATTTAAAATTTAATTATAAAAAAAAATTAATTGATTTATTATTTTTTTTTTGTTATAATGAAAAAATTTGTAATTTAATATTTTTTAAAACTCAATTAAAATTTCAATTGTAAAAATGTTGGTGACATTTTTTCTGCGTAAAAATGGATAAGCTTACAAAATTTAGTGATTTTTCTTTCTTACGGCTGAACTGTTATCTTCTATGCACTTGTTAGAAAGAGTATATGATATTTTTTATTACAAAAATCAGTGATAATTTCGAAACAATGGAGTTTTTTGGAAGAAAATTTAGGTTAATTTTATATATTTTCAACTAAACTATATTTTTTTAGCAGTAGTATCCTCTTTATTGAGTTAGAAGTTGTTTTTAACATATATAAAATTAAAAAAAATTATCACAATTTTCATTTAAAGAAGATATAAAAATATACGACTATGTTCTAATAGAACGTCTGTTGGCTGATTTAATATTAATATTTCATATTAACTAAACTATATTAAAAACGTCAATATGACAAAACTAAGTATATATATTTCTACAAAAAAAATAATGAAATTAATATGTACATATAATTTATTTTATCTTGTTAAAAAACATTTCGTATTTGGAAGGAAGGAGTGTCATCCAGGTGATCATATTCCTCCTCAGATGCACGAAAAATTAAGCAAATGTGCCACTAAAGTGTCAGGCGGATCACTTTGATCTATGTTTTTTTATTATTGTACGTTCAAGGAATTAATAATAATGGTTGTCAGTATGTAGAAGATACAATTTTTAATACTGTTCATAAAATTGTCCCGTGCCAAATTGCATCTTTGTTTCAGTCCTTTTGGAGTATTGAATCAGTTTTTCCAATCCCTTAGAGTATTTATTGAAGACATTTTTCCAATTAAATAGTATTGCAAACAAGTGCAAGACTGGTGTATATGATAGGTTACACAGCATTTTTTCTGATTCATTCACAAAAATAATCGTTTCTATTAATTTTTTTAATTAAAATTGGTTCAATCATGAATATTATAGTATCAGTTGCAAAATTAATTAAAAATATTAAAATATCTTGATTAAAAAAATATAGATTTTGTCGGCTCTTTTAATTTTTATTTTTTAACTCAATATTTTGATTCAAGATTTCCAATATTTATTGTATTTTTATTTATTTAATATTAGTTCACCATTGGATGATATAATTTATTTTATAATTTTAAGAGCACACTTTCTTATGTGTTTTCGATTATAATTATAGTTGGACTATTATCTTGAATTTGAGTAAAGTTTTATATTGTATTAAAAGTGTTATTTTCACATTAAAGTTTGTTTAATTATATTTTTTAAAATATTCAATTATATGTATATTAGGAGAATTAGTTATTCTTTCTTGAATGTATATAAATATTATTTCAACATGATTTCTTACTATAATTTATATTTTTTAATTATATTTTAATTTATAATTTAAATATATTATAATTAATTTTGATTAAATATAATTGTACATTCATGATATTTTTATATAATATTCAACATTCTTTCAACTTCAATTATTAATTTTTGTAATTGTTAATGTTTATATATTCTTCTGTCAATAGAAGAATTATATATTAGTAGTAATGTACCAGTATTTATACTAATTGATTTATTGCATTTAATATTATAATCTTTTATATTTGTTACTTTTATACATCAATAATAACATATTCAATTAATTATTGTATTTCAATTTATTCTTTCATTAGACTTGATAGTAATCATATTTTAATTTTACCGCGTCTTTAAAGATAGATAATATATTTTGAGTGCAATATTAATTATATATTAATATTTATTTTTTTATCAATGTACACCAGAGAATATCTATGATTAGTATATCTATATTATTGATATCCCGATAGATTTTTCAATTATAATATATTATTGGTCTATGTCATGTTTATTTGTTTGTAGCGGCAATAATAATCATTTTTGTACTATTTTTCACTGCAAGCCATGTTATCTTATGTTGTTAATCATGTTCTATAAATAATTTCCGATCATTAAATTATTATTATAATTGGATAAAAGATTTTTGCTTTTCGCTCATTTAAGTACATTTTCCATGGCTAATCTTAATGTGTGATGTATTTTGTGCATAATGTTATTTGTCTATACTTAAATAAGAAATGTCCAACTATATATAGGTTTTTTTATTTTTTTTATTATGAAAAAATCTTTTTTGTTCCCGTCATAAAAGGACGATATTGAGAAATTCCTATGTTTTATCTTATTTGTTTGTTATTTTTTTAAAATAATGGTCTTCTTGTAAATGAGGTAATATATGGTTGCGAATATCTAATTTTGATTCTTATAATAATACTTTTGTTTTTCGCTGAAATTTAAGGATCTGCCTATATTTGAGATATAAGATCAATCATCATAATATTGATACTTTTTTTATTTGTTTTTTATTTATTTATATTAATCTAATGTCTTTGATTGTTATTATATGCTTGTATTTTCTAATTTATCGTATGAAAATAATCTTATCGTCAAATTATTTTATAGCACGTCTCAATTCTTGGTATTAATCTATCATAAATAATAAATCTATTCATAATTTATTTGTTTTGCTCAATTTATAACTAACAGTTCATTGTATTTAACATCATCGTAAGCAACTCGAATATTTTTCATTATACTTTGTTTTTCAACATTGATTATTTTAGTATATTTTTCATTATTCCATGTTATATATATTTATACATTGCATGATTAATATAAAATTCATATTAAATACATGATTAATGATGATAATATTATTTTCATATTATCACTTTCCTTGTTTTATTGTATACATACTGTACTGCACTTCTGAATATAATTAAATTATACTACTGACACTATGTATATTCCCATATTTTCTCGTCCATTTCATATAACTAATCATACTACAAGGATTGTCGAGAAAATGAATATATTCGTGTGTCTACTCTGTCTCAATTTTTTATAAAATCTTTGTCGCTGCAAAATAATAAAAAATTAAATGGTCACAAAACAATGTACATAGTCTTTATGGCCAATGTAATGGTTCTAGACATGTCTATACGTAACCTAAAAAACTATTTTTCTCTGCAAAAAAAAGTAAACAAAGTGAATGGTCTGGTACATATGATTGTTTCTGCATTCTTCATGTATTTATGAATTCATATCTACTCATATAATATATATGAACATGTTTGCGGCAATTTGAGTAACCTATTTAAATGCTTATTGCCAACATATTATTTTTCTCAGCATTGGAATGTATTTTTACACAAGACAAAAAATGTTATTGTTTCGCCATTAAATTGATGCGGAACCATCCAAATATGTTTTTCGTGTGCGTAGTATAATTACTTAATTAAGTTAAAGTTACATTTCATAGGAATAGATTCTCTTAACTATTTTTTCTATTTAATTATAATTTATTATCATAATTTTTTCTATATTATAATATTTTTTTGATTTTCTATATATATGGAAATTTATTATTTGAGGTCGATTTCGTTTTCGTAAAAAAAAAAAACTGATTCCCTAATAAGTTCCCTAGATTAACGATTTCTGTTTCGCCTTATTATCCCGTTCACCGAAGTGATGAGTACCATGTTTACAGTTTATTGCTATCATAATAAAGTTGCACTTTTTAACAATGTTATATAATGCACTTATGTAATATTGCAGTTGCTTTTGAAAGTAACTAATTTAGGATATTTAAATAAAATAATTTAAAATTGATTATTTAAAATTAAGTTATTGATTTACTTATAAAACAGCTCTTATGTTTAATCCCCAAGTTTTATGGGCAGTGTTAATTCAAAAATACTAAAAACCAAATACTTTTTTGAATAAAAGCTATTCTTGTTCTTTATTTTTTTTCACTTAAAAAAATATTAATTTCCATTTGATTATATTGTTTTTGTTATTATATTAAATTTTATTTATCAAACATAAAAATACTATATTAACATTTAAAATATTAACACTATGCGCTTATTGTATATACTTATTTCTTATATTATATATAACTTATTAATGAATTTTGTTTGTAAAATTGTTTGTATATAATATTTTTTGAAAAAAGACAATTCAAAAAAAAAATGAAGTTTTTGTAATAAGCCAAATGCAAAAACAACAATTTGTTCCGAACTTAATTTTGCTTATCGAAAAACGAAAC
>PGFW01005722.1:7905-30944 GCA_003123925.1 Haematobia irritans
TAGCTCTCCAAATATTTTGTAAAATCTACAAAAACTACAAAAATTCTACCAATATCCAACAAGCAGTAAAAAATCGACCAGTTTTGGTAGAATTCTACCAACTGTGGCAACCATGGTGGCAATACGTAGCGCACAGTCGGAATGTTCTTGCTTATAGTGGGAGTTAAAAGGCTCGTAGGTCTTATGAATCGCTTCTTACATTTCCTCCAAATGCTACGGGCCAAAGCTTTAAGGAGTTCGGAGTTTCTACCCCCAACTTTCTTAGTAGAGGTGTGCCACGTGAGTAATAGTTTACTCACGCTCACGCACACTCACGACTGAAAAATCATTCTCACGCACACTCACGCACGATATTTTTTGGTCGGACTCACGCTCACGCCCACTCACGAAAAGAAAATTTGTACTCACGCACGAAAACGTCCTGACTCACGAAAAATACCGTGACTCACGAATAATTTTATGATTAATTTACCTTACCGAAGTGTCTGAAAACATGAGCATTATTAAAATCGAGTGTTATTAAACTCTTAACATCCCAGGTGTCACTAGAATTGTAATTGAATTTAACTCTTAAGCGTTGTATGTTGGTGAGTCTAATTCGTTACTCACGCACACTCACGAAGATATTATTTTCGTGACTCACGCTCACGCACGACATTTTGGTTTGTTAATCACGCACACTCACGCTGTTGTCATGAGCGTGACTCACGCACGAATCACGAAAATTTTCGTGAGTCACGACAATTTTCGTGTCACGTGCACACCTTTACTTCTTAGCAACCATTTCCGTTTGTTTACCAAAGAGGAATATGCTGTCAAACTTCACGCCAATAATATTTGGGTTCTTGCACTTGGGAATACTCGGGATATAGAGGTCCTGAATCACCTCCTGCGTCCACGATTTGAAAATACGCCACCTTGAGGTGCACCATAAGTATTCCTCCTGTTGGTTTTCCTTTCAAATTCCACATAGGATTGTGATCCAGCCATATAGTTAGCCTACCACCTCTTAAGATTATTAGGGAGGGACGTTTCCATTACATCTTTCCGTATCAAAGGCTTTTAAATTTAAAAGTAAATTCAATGTTGGTTGGCTTTATGTTGCTACTTGTGAAAATTGTTGGAGTCTCATTCGCTATGGGCCGAAGTATGGTAGTTGAGTTCATTAATAGTTTTGGGTCGGTAGTTACGAAAAATCTCAGTCGTGGAACTGTAGACCTTAAAGTCTCTTTGGTGAAATTGTAGTGTCTTGCAGATCTCAATATATTACGCGCCCAGGAACGAGTTCCTTAGCACCCTCAACAAATTCGAGCCAAATTACAAGCAGAACGGTGTGCAATAAGACACCTGTTGAGCGATTAGCAATTTGCTGCACGCATAAAAATGTTGCGATATCCAAAGTCCCAGTCGTTCTGTTTTCTAAGACTCTATTTGGTTGATAATTGGTTCTTAACTAATTTTTATAGAACTAATTTTCATGGAATCCTTTTGTAATCACGAATAGCTTTCGAGTTTATGGACCATGACTAAAGCATTTCTTGACTATCAACAAGAATATAACAACGCCGATAAAAAAATATTTGATGTACGTATTTATAGTCTAAAATAACCCCAAAAATATGGCTTCTAGATGATCAAAAGTAGCAGAACTTATACAGAAAAATATGCCGCGAAAGCCCTCAAAAATTCAAAATCGGTTAACGTTGCGGTCTAAATCAGAAAACAGATCAAAAAAGATCTGGGTGCAGGTTACGTGTAATATTTGAGATAATTGTGGGCTTTGACATCGATAATCCATTGTCCGGTAAATACCCATCGATAGGATCTGCCTTGCTGATCGTACCAGTTATTTCACTGGTAGACATTTGAGGATATCCGCCACCAAATCCACACTATTACTACATGGACGGCAGAAATACGGAGGCAGTTAAATATTAGAATCGACGCCGAGATAATTCCGACTACATACTACCCCATAGTCTCGGGGTTATATTCGACAGTCGTTTCAAGTCGCATTCAAGTCATATTTCACTGCAATTTTGTGTAAGTTCCGTGGTAGAAATAATACCCTCAATTTGCTTGCCGGCCGCACTTGGGGTTTGGACAAAGAAACCTTGTTGACTACATATAAGGCAATTGTCCGGTAAACTATGCACGTCAATATGAACACCTCAAACAAACGGCACGCAGTGGAATAACATACAGGCCTGGCACAACGCTACCCTTAGAACGGGGGGCAGGATGTCTCCGTATTACACCCTTAATCACCTTTACGTGGAGACCAAGATCATCCCTGTACGTGGACATAATTACATGTTGTCAAACCAGTATATCCAGGTTTGTAATCCCGGTAATCATTCAAAGCACCATTTTGTGGATAGGCAACTTTCTAGAGCGCGATATCCAGAGTTATAGGAGAAAACCTCTAGAGCAGGCAGCATACCAAACCAAAGGATACATGAGGATTACTTTAGCTGAAGGCGTGAGAAAGCTGCAATCCAGTTATCGGATCTCGACCACTGCCTATAGTACCGGAGGAAGAGACCTCCCGTGGCAGATCAAGGTAGTTTTGACCCAACTAACAGGTTTGTGGTAAGTCCCGGTCTAACAAAGAAAGCCACATTTTTTTTTGTCAAAATTCGTTTTTATTATTCAACATAGTTCCCTTCAAGAGCGATACAATGATTATAACGACCTTCCATTTTTTTGATACCATTTTTGATAGTACTTTCTTTGGTTTTGCCTCAAAATAGGCCTCAGTTTCGGCGATCACATCTTCATTGCAGCCAATTTTTTCCCTGCGACCATCCTTTTGAGGTCTGAGAACAAGAAAATGTCGCTGGGGCGAGATCTGGAGAATACGGTGGGTGGGGAAGCAATTCGAAGCCCAATTCATGAATTTTTGCCATCGTTCTCAATGACTTGTGGCACGGTGCGTTGTCTTGGTGGAACAACACTTTTTTTCTTCATATGGGGCCGTTTTGCCGCGATTTCGACCTTCGAACGCTCCAATAACGTCATATAATAGTCACTGTTGATGGTTTTTCCCTTCTCAAGATAATCGATAAAAATTATTCCATGCGCATCCCAAAAAACAGAGGCCATTACTTTGCCAGCGGACTTTTGAGTCTTTCCACGCTTCGGTTCACGGTCGCTGTCCACTCAGCCGACTGTCGATTGGACTCAGGAGTGTAGTGATGGAGCCATGTTTCATCCATTGTCACATATCGACGGAAAAACTCGGGTGTATTACGAGTTAACAGCTGCAAACACCGCTCAGAATCATCAACACGTTGTTATTTTTGGTCAAATGTGAGCTCGCGCGGCACCCATTTTGCACAGAGCTTCCGCATATCCAAATATTGATGAATGATCAACACGCTCCTTTGATATCTTTATGGCCTCTGCTATCTCGATCAACTTCATTTTACGGTCATTCAAAATCATTTTGTGGATTTTTTTTGATGTTTTCGTCGGTAACCACCTCTTTCGGGCGTCCACTGCGTTCACCGTCTTCCGTGCTCATTTCACCACGCTTGAATTTTGCATACCAATCAATTATTGTTGATTTCCCTGGGGCAGAGTCCGGAAACTCATTATCAAGCCAAGTTTTTGCTTCCACCGTATTTTTTCCCTTCAGAAAACAGTATTTTATCAAAACACGAAATTCCTTTTTTTCCATTTTTTTCACAATAACAAAAGTTGCTTCACAAAAGACGCTCTATCTCACAAACTAATTGACTTACAGACGTCAAATTTTGACACGAATCATTTGGAGGTTGGTACTATATAAAAATAATATGCATTTAATACTAGCGACGCCATCTATGTGTCAGACCGGGGACTTATCAGCCAACCTGTTAAAATCAGGCAAAAGCAGCCGCCTCAATTCCTACCTATCAGTGATTATTAGCAGCGTAGCTGATGTGTATGTTATCACATTCGAACAAGGGCCATATGCCACGTGTCATCTTTTCGCTTGCTTATCCGACTCATACCCAGATCACTGTGGACACATCCCATCGTAGTCACAGAGTTCCTTGATGTACCAAAGCTCAAAATAAAAATGTTTGAATTCACAAATTCGATAAGGCTTCACAGAAACACTAATAAATGAGACATGGGCAAATGTGGGATGTGGATGATCTCCACCACATATGTCATCCAAAAGATCCCACCACAACTTTACGCCAGTCTTGGACAAAATTCAGATGAATTATCGTGAATGCAAAGCGAAGAAATGATATGCGAAAAATTCCTATCCCCCTATAATTATTCACACCAAAGGGGCTCCCTGACTTATGAAGTGGCAAAAGACAAATGAACACCTCGATTTCAGAGGGAAATTACCGAATCTCATTGAACTATGTTATTAAATAGAATCGAAAATGGAGCAAAGAAATCCACCTTATGCCTAGGAACAGTCTGAGATACAAAACTGTTCAAAACACAGTAGAAATTATCAACCGCCACATCGAGATCGGAACACCGATCACACCTGCATCAAGACGCGAAAGAAGCGAATTTAATATACCGAAATTGGTCTTCTTAAAACACAGAAGAAAATACCTCAATCCGACCAGCAAACAATGGTGACTCTTGAGTAAGATCAAAGACGGAAAGAGAGAAGGCAGGGCGATATCTATACTCGGGATAGGAAATCGGACTAGGGCATTCAATCTTCCCCGATTCGAAAATGGCTATATAATGCTGCAATCTCTCAACGAACCATGGACAGCAATTTAACCATAAGACACTGGGGGTCAACTTTAAATTTTTAATCTACGAGTTATATCCGAGTTCACCCACGTACCTNGGGAATACTCGGGATATAGAGGTCCTGAATCACCTCCTGCGTCCACGATTTGAAAATACGCCACCTTGAGGTGCACCATAAGTATTCCTCCTGTTGGTTTTCCTTTCAAATTCCACATAGGATTGTGATCCAGCCATATAGTTAGCCTACCACCTCTTAAGATTATTAGGGAGGGACGTTTCCATTACATCTTTCCGTATCAAAGGCTTTAAATTTAAAAGTAAATTCAATGTTGGTTGGCTTTATGTTGCTACTTGTGAAAATGGTTGGAGTCTCATTCGCTATGGGCCGAAGTATGGTAGTTGAGTTCATTAATAGTTTTGGGTCGGTAGTTACGAAAATCTCAGTCGTGGAACTGTAGACCTTAAAGTCTCTTTGGTGAAATTGTAGTGTCTTGCAGATCTCAATATATTACGCGCCCAGGAACGAGTTCCTTAGCACCCTCAACAAATTCGAGCCAAATTACAAGCAGAACGGTGTGCAATAAGACACTTGTTGAGCGATTAGCAATTTGCTGCACGCATAAAAATGTTGCGATATCCAAAGTCCCAGTCGTTCTGTTTTCTAAGACTCTATTTGGTTGATAATTGGTTCTTAACTAATTTTTATAGAACTAATTTTCATGGAATCCCTGTCTTTTGTAATCACGAATAGCTTTCGAGTTTATGGACCATGACTAAAGCATTTCTTGACTATCAACAAGAATATAACAACGCCGATAAAAAAATATTTGATGTACGTATTTATAGGTCTAAAATAACCCCAAAAATATGGCTTCTAGATGATCAAGAAGTAGCAGAACTTATACAGAAAAATATGCCGCGAAAGCCCTCAAAAATTCAAATCGGTTAACGTGCGGTCTAAATCAGAAAACAGATCAAAAAAGATCTGGGTGCAGGTTACGTGTAATATTTGAGATAATTGTGGCTTTGACATCGATAATCCATTGTCGGTAAATACCCATCGATAGGATCTGCCTTGCTGATCGTACCAGTTATTTCACTGGTAGACATTTGAGGATATCCGCCACCAAATCCACACTATTACTACATGGACGGCAGAAATACGGAGGCAGTTAAATATTAGAATCGACGCCGAGATAATTCCGACTACATACTACCCCAATAGTCTCGGGGTTATATTCGACAGTCGTTTCAAGTCGCATTCAAGTCATATTTCACTGCAATTTGTGATAAGTTCCGTGGTAGAAATAATACCCTCAATTTGCTTGCCGGCCGCACTTGGGGTTTGGACAAAGAAACCTTGTTGACTACATATAAGGCAATTGTCCGGTAAACTATGCAGCGTCAATATGAACACCTCAAACAAACGGCACGCAGTGGAATAACATACAGGCCTGGCACAACGCTACCCTTAGAACGGGGGCAGGATGTCTCCGTATTACACCCCTTAATCACCTTTACGTGGAGACCAAGATCATCCCTGTACGTGGACATAATTACATGTTGTCAAACCAGTATATCCAGGTTTGTAATCCCGGTAATCATTCAAAGCACCATTTTGTGGATAGGCAACTTTCTAGAGCGCGATATCCAGAGTTATAGGAGAAAACCTCTAGAGCAGGCAGCATACCAAACCAAAGGATACATGAGGATACTTTAGCTGAAGCGGTGAGAAAGCTGCAATCCAGTTATCGGATCTCGACCACTGCCTATAGTACCGGAGGAAAGAGACCTCCCGTGGCAGATCAAGGTAGTTTTGACCCAACTAACAGGTTGGCTGGTAAGTCCCGGTCTAACAAAGAAAAGCACATTTTTTTTTGTCAAAATTCGTTTTTATTATTCAACATAGTTCCCTTCAAGAGCGATACAATGATTATAACGACCTTCCATTTTTTTGATACCATTTTGATAGTACTTCTTTGGTTTTGCCTCAAAATAGGCCTCAGTTTCGGCGATCACATCTTCATTGCAGCCAATTTTTTCCCTGCGACCATCCTTTTGAGGTCTGAGAACAAGAAAATGTCGCTGGGGGCCAGATCTGGAGAATACGGTGGGTGGGGAAGCAATTCGAAGCCCAATTCATGAATTTTTGCCATCGTTCTCAATGACTTGTGGCACGGTGCGTTGTCTTGGTGGAACAACACTTTTTTCTTCATATGGGGCCGTTTTGCCGCGATTTCGACCTTCAAACGCTCCAATAACGCCATATAATAGTCACTGTTGATGGTTTTTCCCTTCTCAAGATAATCGATAAAAATTATTCCATGCGCATCCCAAAAAACAGAGGCCATTACTTGCCAGCGGACTTTTGAGTCTTTCCACGCTTCGGTTCACCGGTCGCTGTCCACTCAGCCGACTGTCGATTGGACTCAGGAGTGTAGGGATGGAGCCATGTTTCATCCATTGTCACATATCGACGGAAAAACTCGGGTGTATTACGAGTTAACAGCTGCAAACACCGCTCAGAATATTTGTTTTTGGTCAAATGTGAGCTCGCGCGGCACCCATTTTGCACAGAGCTTCCGCATATCCATAATATGATGAATGACAACACGTCCTTTGATATCTTTAGGCTCTGCTATCTTCGATCAACTTCTTTTACGGTCATTCAAAATCATTTTATTGGATTTTTTTTTAGTTTTCGTCGGTAACCACCTCTTTTCGGGCGTCCACTGCGTTCACCGTCTCCGTGGTCATTTCACACGCTGAATTTTGCATACCAATCAATTATTGTTGATTTCCCTGGGGCAGAGTCCGGAAACTCATTATCAAGCCAAGTTTTTGCTTCCACCGTATTTTTTCCCTTCAGAAAACAGTATTTTATCAAAACACGAATTCCTTTTTTTCCATTTTTTTCACAATAACAAAAGTTGCTTCACAAAAGACGCTCTATCTCACAAACTAATTGACTTACAGACGTCAAATTTTGACACGAATCATTTGGAGGTTGGTACTATATAAAAATAATATGCATTTAATACTAGCGACGCCATCTATGTGTCAGACGGCGGGGACTTATCAGCCAACCTGTTAAAATCAGGCAAAAGCGCGCGCCTCAATTCCTACCTATCAGTGATTATTAGCAACGTAGCTGATGTTATGTTATCACATTCGAACAAGGGCCATATGCCACGTTGTCATCTTTTTCGCTTGCTTATCGACTCATACCCAGATCACTGTGGACACATCCCATCGTAGTCACAGAGTTCCTTGATGTACCAAAGCTCAAAATAAAAATGTTTTGAATTCACAAATTCGATAAGGCTTCACAGAAACACTAATAAATGGAGACATGGGCAAATGTGGATGTGGGATGATCTCCACCACATATGTCATCCAAAAGATCCCACCACAACTTTACGCCAGTCTTGGACAAAATTCAGATGAATTATCGTGAATGCAAAGCGAAGAAATGATATGCGAAAAATTCCTATCCCCCTATAATTATTTCACACCAAAGGGGCTCCCTGACTTATGAAGTGGCAAAAGACAAATGAACACCTCGATTTCAGAGGGAAATTACCGAATCTCATTGAAACTATGTTATTAAATAGAATCGAAAATGGAGCAAAGAAATCCACCTTATGCCTAGGAACAGTCTGAGATACAAAACTGTTCAAAACACAGTAGAAATTATCAACCGCCACATCGAGATCGGAACACCGATCACACCTGCATCAAGACGCGAAAGAAGCGAATTTAATATACCGAAATTGGTCTTCTTAAAACACAGAAGAAAATACCTCAATCCGACCAGCAAACAATGGTGACCTCTTGAGTAAGATCAAAGACGGAAAGAGAGAAGGCAGGGCGATATCTATACTCGGGATAGGAAATCGGACTAGGCATTCAATCTTTCCCCGATTCGAAAATGGCTATATAATGCTGCAATCTCTCAACGAACCATGGACAGCAATTTAACCATAAGACACTGGGGGTCAACTTTAAATTTTTAATCTACGAGTTATATCCGAGTTCACCCACGTACCTATACGTTGTTCTACATATTTGACCATGACCTGATAATGACATCAAGCACCATGTTTAGCTGCCATCAGTTAATGTTAGTTGCCGAATGCGATATGCATTGACAGGTACCAGTCAGTTGATGCCAATTTGGTGCTCTTAGCACCAAATTAGTGCTTTTTGATTTCTAAAAAGCACCAAATTGCCAATTTTGGTGCCTTTTCAAAAAAAGCACCAACTTGGTGCTTTCTGGCATTTTCATTTAGTGCTTTTGGTGCTTTTTTCATTTTGAACAGTATTAAGTTTAATTGATACAAAAATTAGATTAGACTTTCAGGAGCTTAAGAAACTCAACTTTATTGCCAAATATAGAATTTGATTGTTATGAAGGTGGTATTGATTAATTTGAATTAATATTGTTATTGAGGGTATTCTGTAGAAAAGTCTAGCGACGAGTGCTGAATTTTGGAACTTGATAAAGATGTCATTAAAAACGTTTGTGTTAAATTCACAAAATCACGCACAACTGAAATAAGCAATAGACTCCTTCCATATATTAATATTTTGAAAGTTGAAAGACATTGCTGATCAAACTGAATTGGTTGAAAGCATTAAAAGTGATGAAGGTGTATACTTGAATAGCGGTTCATAACTTCATAAAATTACAAATTCGAAACACAAACGTTCTATAATACATCTTCGGAAGTTTTTTTTTTTTTTTTAAGTAGAGCATTTCATTTTCGATTTTGGTTCGAAGTGGTATTGTATTTATAATATATTTTTGGTGCTTTTTGGCCTTGGGGAGTTGGCAACACTGGTACCAGTACATACATACGAGTACAATATATCCCCTTGATAACCATCTAATTTGATTTCTATCTTTATGAGATTTTATAGCGTTAATGCTTTGACTAATATGAATCAGGCGGCTTAAAATGTTATGGTGTTCTGCGAAAACAATGAAATATTGTTATGGTGAATTTTCTTATTGCTGATAATTCTTTTATCACAGGGGTTGGGTCATCATTTTTAGACTGTAGTGCCTTTCGTATTGTGTCTTAAGTGGATAATGAGAAAATATATTAGGCGGTATTGAATGTCTGAATACTAATCTAAGTATGAAGAATATGTTGTATATTGGATGGAACTAGAAAGATAGTTCCTTGTAACAATGAGCACATGTAGTTATCTGTTGTCATATTCACTGGACTATTGTTGGTCAATAACACATTAATAAAAAGTATCTGTGGATGGTGGCTGAGTCCAATTGACAGTCGGATGAGTGGACAGCGACCGGTGAACCGTCTCCGAAGCGTGGAAAGACTCAAAAGTCCGCTGGCAAAGTAATGGCCTCGGTTTTTCTGGGATGCGCATGGAATAATTTTTAGCGATTATCTTGAGAAGGGAAAAACCATCAACAGTGACTATTATATGGCGTTATTGGAGCGTTTGAAGGTCGAAATCGCCGCAAAACGGCCCCATATGAAGAAGAAAAAAGTGTTGTTCCACCAAGACAACGCACCGTGCCACAAATCATTGAGAACGATGGCAAAAATTCATGAATTGGTCTTCGAATTGCTTCCCCACACACCATATTCTCCAGATCTGGCCCCCTGCGACTTTTTCTTGTTCTCAGACCTCAAAAGGATGCTCGCAGGGGGAAAAAATGGCTGCAATGAAGAGTTGATCGTCGAAACTGAGGCCTATTTTGAGGCAAAACCGAAGGAGTACTACCAAAATGGTATCAACAAATTGGAAGGTCGTTATTGTTGTGTTTAAATTAAGGTTTATTGAACGACTCTTCAAGTTACACTGTAAATGTGTTAGTACTTAATATGTTAGGCAGAGTGTAAAAATCTATGTACAAAGCTGTGCTACTTAGAAGTACAGGAGAATAAAGTGTTGCATACATCATTTTTTCAATCATTCTCAACATCTCCCTGAATGAAGAATTTCCTTATTTTAAGTTTAAATTTCTCATGTACCCTTTACAAAATGTATTCATAAATTAAATTCCAATTTCAATTACAAATGCAAAGTATTATGATTTCATTTAAATTTATGATTTGTTAGTAAAGTCCAAATTTTTCTGTAAAATACATAAGTTTTTGAGGGGTAACAGCCTTAGTGAAGACGTCAGCGATCATCTCCTTGGTACAAAGATATTCAATAACGACTTCCTTTTCATCTAGTTTTCTGGCGATAATAATTTGGCTTTAATATCACATGTTTGGTTCTTTGGAAATAGTTGTTGTTTAGGCTACCTGGATAGCTCCTTTATTATCACAAAACGTCTTCATGCGTTTTGCTATTTAGAGGGTTTGAGTTCAGCTTCTAAAACGTTTAAGCCAAACTGATCTTGTATTGCAGAAGTCACTGACATGAATTCGGCTTCCGTCGAAGACAATGCACTGTCTTTTGCTTTTTCGTTGACCATGATATGGCACCGGATTGATAAATGAATATATAGCCGGTTGTAGAGTGACGATCGTCCATATCTCCGGCCCAATCAGCATCGCAATAGCCTTTGATCTCATCATCTCTCAGCTTCGTGAAAACAATTCCTTTATCAGTCGTGCCTTTTAGGTATCGAAATATTCTTTTTACGGCTTCCCAGTGCGGCTTTCCAGGATTGGAACCAAATCGACTTAATAAATTCGACCGCATACGCAAATTCTGGACTTTGAAACTTGGGCAGCAAATAACAAACAACCATATGGCTTGCATGTAAGGGATTTTAGACATTTCGTTTTTTCTTCACCATCTTGGAGACATATTCGATTTTAATTTTTGGTTACAATTGTAGGTGTCGAAACAGGGTTTACAATTCGGCCATACCAAAACGAGTTAAAAATATTCGAATATATTTGCTGACTGGTCAAGATTTTTATTGAGTTGTCTTCTCTAGTTATTTTCATCCAAGTACAGATGAAACTTCCCCAATATCTTTCATTTTGAACTTGCTCGCCAGTCAGTTTGCTTTTGTTGATTTAATCGTATCCAAATTATTACAAAAAATCAAAACATCGTCGACATAGATTGCGATGTATAGCATCTCGCTATCTGTGATTTTAAAATAAATACATTGGTCTACGTCGCCTCTGGTAAGTCCCATTTTTAATAGCTCATTATTGATCGTGTCGTTCCAAACTTTTCCCGACTGCTTCAACCCATAAATCGACTCTTTGAGAGCCATCATTAAACAATTCGGGTTGGATCATAAAAACATTTTCTTTAAGGGTTCCATTTAAATAGGCACTCACCGCATCCATTTGGTGTATTTGTAAATCATGTTTCACGGCCAATGCTATCAAATACCTCAGGGATGTATACCGAACAACTGGTGCGAAGGTTTCCGAATAATCTATCCCTTCTCTTTGGAAAAACCCTTTCGCTACCAATCTTGCCTTTCGTTGAATAACATTGCATCGACTGTCTCTTTTTGTTCTAAATAACCCATTTTAGAATCTATAGCTTTTTCACCGGTTTGGTAGTTTGTAAGCGTCCAAGTTTTGGTTTGCTCGTAAACGATTCAAATTTCTTCTTTCATGCTGGCCTTCCATTCAGATTAATAATTCGACGAAATTGCTTCTTCAACGCTCACTGGATCATTTCGCAAACATGTCCATTGCACAAAAACTATGTCCATGATTGCACTCCTATTGGCAATACGATTAAGAACGACGACGAATATTTGCTATCGCTAATAATAGTTTCTCGCCTGATACCTATTGGAGTCCATTCTGCACCATTATCTTCTTCAGCTTGAGGTGGATCGGGTGGCCAGCCAACCGATCACTGTACTCAGAATCACTTTCAGCGTATTCTCTTCATTTTGGTTATCATCTGTTTATTGGATCGGCATTTGGAAGTCAATTCATCATTGGCAACACTCTCCTGAATTGCTGCATCTTCCAAGCGCACCAGATCGGTTGTAGTTAAAAGTCTTTCTACTGTTCGAAATTCATTTTGCTGTTTTTCTAAAAACACTACGTCACGACTGATATATGCCTTCGTTTTCTTGGGATTAAAAAAGCCCTGTAGGCTTTAGCTCTCACTATTCATAGCCCATCATTAAATGCATTCTTTTGACTTTTGATCTACTTACTTCGTTTTTCTTTTTTGGCTTATGCCACAAGAGCAGGACATCAAAAACCGTACAATACTTTCAAATTCGGTCGTCTACCAGAATAAAATTCCTCCGGGATCTGGTTTCTTCGTTCCCTACTGGAATTCTTATTGATTAAATTAACAACTGTGTTGCAGCTCGGGCCCCAAAAATCTGCACGGTGTGATCCAGCCCACTGTCGATATAGCATACATCGAACTCGTTCCATCAATGTACGGTTTTAGCCTTTCGGCACGCCGTTTTGCTCGGGGGAATATGGCACATGTTTTTTGGTGTATAATGCCTCTATTTTATTAAATTACTTGAATTTTCATTACATTATTCAACCAACGTTTGTCTGTCGTATAGAATTTTTATTTTTGCAGAACACTGATTTTCTACCATTTTCTGGAACGAAACGAATGTATCAAAAACATCTGATTTTCTTTTTATGGGATAAACGAAAATTTTTCTCGAGAAATCATCAACAAAAGTAACGAAAAATCGTGCTCCCGAAAAAGATGTTACATTGAAGGGGCCAACGACATCAGAGTGTACCAACTCCAGTAATTTTCTGGCTCTTGTACCGTCTTCTCTTATTGGTTTTCTTGTTTGTTTACCTTTGATACAAACTACACATGGGCTCTCATTTCTTGCTTACAGGGATATTTCATACCAAACGATTTCTTCACAGATTTCCAATTCCTGTCCCAAAATATGGCCCATTCTTCTATTGCCAAATCAAAATCTTTCTTTATCGCAACAAAACTTTTTTGTCTTTAACACTGAGCTCACAGTTTATTTAGGTACACAACGCATTGCATAGATTAGGCTTGAAGTAATAATGTTTTTACTATCGGTTTTTGATTCATAAATTTTGCGCTGTCACCTTCAAATATCACTCTCTTGCCGTCGCTTGTCATCTGTCTAACAGAGAGAAGATTGGCGCATAAGTTGGCGGTACATACTCGACATTTTTACCTGTTATAATTTTCTCTCCCATAATAGTTACGTCGAACGTCGCAGCACATTCACGTCAAGCTCATTTTTGTGTCAGCAACGACAAACCTTTTTTTATTCTCAACTGCGCGGAGTGTTGTACAGAACTTTTGCTGCTCACCATATCGGTTTGGGTAAGACGCCGCTTGTTCAACCATACCCAATGCAAAATATTTTTTTCGTTATCTGTATCACCGCATGTTGCAACTGTGTTTGTAAAAGCATGAAGAAGTTGACTCGATGCAATAAGAGTAGATGATGTTTCTTTTTTTTCAAATTTCTTATTCGATTTACCGTTTCCATTGTTTTTGTTGTTGTGACAATTTCTTTGAATATGTCCAAATTCTTTGCAACCATAGCATTGTACCAATCTTTTCTTCTTTTGGGCTTTCTTTGTGTAAAATGCTGCCTCTTTTTCACTGCTTTGATGATCAAAATTTGGCGCGTCCTGAAGGAGGAGATTTTTTAACCATTCATCACTGTCAATTTTTTCTTTAGATCCCTCGACGGCCATTAACAAGTGGGTTTAAACTCATCACGACCAGCCCGGCCAACCATTAAGAGGCTGTTAATGCCTCATCTTATATTTGAGGACCAGCATTTTTCACTTTCAAAGCAAATAAATTCACCACACTCATCATGACATTTACTCCTTTGCACAGAACTGAATTTTGAAGCTTCATATTTACTAGTTGCTTATAGCAACTCCACTTTTTCTTGTAAGTCCTGTGTCTCGTAGGTGTCATTTTAAAGCGTCCCATGGCTCTTTTTGCCGATTTTGCTGTAGCAATATGTCCGTAGTTGCTTGGATCCACCATCAGCGTTATTTCTGCCAGAGCCCGCTCATCCAAACCCACATCCGCGTCAACGCTTGCACCTGAAGTCACCACCTTCCAGCAGCCTTTAATGATCAGCAACGATTTTGCCTGTCTCTTCCAAGCATCGAAATTCTCGCGCCCTCTTAAGCGCTCCAGCGAAAATCCTTGAGGAAGATTTGCCATCTTGTCCGATCTATTTTTTTTAAATACTTTACATAAACGGTTTAAAAAACGCGTGTCATGCGGCCCATTACCTGTTGTGTTTAAATTAAGGTTTATTTGAAACGATCTTCAAGTTACACTAGTAAATGTGCTTAAGTACTTAATATGTTAGGCAGAGTTGTAAATCTATGTACAAGCTGTGGTACGTTAAGAAGTACAGGAGAAATAAAGTGTTGCATACATCATTTTTCATTCATTCTCAACAGTTATAATCGTTGTATCGCTCTTGAAGGGAACTATGTTGAATAATAAAAACGGATTTTGACAAAAAAATGTGTTTTTCTTTGTTAGACCGGGGACTTATCAGGCAACCTGTTATTGCGTCTATTGCCTTTAGTTAGTAAAGGGCGCAATGGTCAGAAAAAGAGCCGGAGACTACTGTAATGCCAGAGATCTACCATACCACAACTTATTGATCATGTTGCAATACTTAAAATGTTTTAGCTTTGAATTTTTCTTAAAATAAAACATACATTTTTTCATAGTGGCGTTCACTTTTTTCTTGGGTTAGTTGTTTAATTGGATTTAGGTCGCATGGTATTTGCAAATGGTCCATATCGGACTACTTTATAGGTTAATAGCCCTCAAATGGGAGCCACCGTGGTCCATGCCCGCTTTGGCCATACAAAGCGTTATGGGTTCAATCCCCAGTTTGTCCAAGCCACCACAAACGCCGTTCGGCTTTTTTAAATAGGAGATTAACAATGATACGAGAGAAATTCACACGTTTTGCATATCACAATGGACTTAATAGTCTAAGTGAGCCTAAAAACCACGAATCTAGGCACGGTTGCCACTCTACCATAATATAACTAACGAAAATATTTAAGAAAAATTTTACCACAAATCTACCAAATTTAAAAATTTCATATTTTGAAGCTTTCGATCAAATTTTGTGTTTAGTATTGAAGATATATCTTATTCTTTCCCTCCTATTAGAGGACAAGTTTTGGGTCCGTATTAAGTATCCCATAAATTGTAAATGTGTCCAATTTTTAAATTTTTTCTACGATTTTTTAACGTGCCACCAACATGGGACTACTTCTACAAAAAGAGCTATTAATTTACTCTAATGGACAATGAATTTTTTGATTTTTTTAAAAAGAATTTTAAAGAAAATTGAATTATATTGAACAAAAATAATTAAAATGTATTTCAATAGAAAATTTTATCAAAATTTCATTTCTATAAGAACATTTGTCAAAATGTATTCTATTGTTTTAAAACTTGTCAAAATTTTATTTTCTATAGAAAAATTTTTTGCCAAAATTATCATTTCTATAGAAATTTTGTCAAAAATTTCATATCTATAGCGAAATTTGTTCAAAATCTTCATTTCTATTAGGAACTTTTTGTCAAAATTTTCATTTTCTTAATTAGCGAAATTTTGTTCAAATAAATTTCATTTCTATAGGAAATTTTGTCAAAATTTCATTCACTATAGGAAATTTTTGTCAAAATTTTCATTCCTATATTTAAATTTTTGTCAAAATTTCATTTCTATAGGAAATTATTTAGTCAAAAACTTCATATCTTATAAGGAAATTTTGTCAAAATTTCATTTCAATATGAAAATTTTGCCCAATAAGGAAATTTTTGCAAAAATTTTCATTTCTATAGAAAAATTTTTTCAAAATTTCATTTCTCTAATTAAATTTGCAAATTTCATTATCTATAGGAAATTTTGCTCAAAATTTCATTTCTATTTGGAAAAAACTTGTCACAAATTTTATTTTCTATAGGAAATTTTGTCAAAATTTCATTACTATTAAGAAATTTGTTTTTCCAAAAAAAAAATTTAATGCTTTTAGAAGTTTTAAGATATTTACTATAGGAAAATTTTGCGTCAAAATTTTCATTATTCCACATGAAATTTTTGTAAAATTTTCATTTCTTATAGGAAATTTTGTCAAAATTTCATTTCCTATAGGAAATCTTTTGTCAAAATTTCATTTCTATGGAAATTTTGTCAAAATTTTCATTTCTATCAGGAAATTTTCGTCAAAATTTCATTTTCAATAGGAAACATTTTTGCCACAAATTTCATTTCTACTTAGGAAATTGTTGTCAAAAATTTCATTCCTATAGGAAATTTGCCAAAATTTCATTTCTATTAGGAAATTTTGTCAAAAATTTTCATTTCCCTATAAGAAATTTTGTCAAAATTCATTTTCTATAGGCAATTTGTCAAAATTTCATTTCAATAGAAATTTTGCCAAAAATAAGAAATTTTGTCAAAATCTTTCATTTTATAGGAAATTTTTGTCAAAATTTTATTTCTATTAGGAATTTTGTCAAAATCTTTCATTTCCACAAGAAATTTTGTCAAAAAATTTCATTTCTAATACGAAAAATTTTCATTTCGTATAGGAAATTTTTTGTCCAATTTCATTTCTATAGGAAATTTTGTCAAAATTTCATTCTATAGGAAATTTTTGTCAAAATATTCATTTCTATAGGAAAATTTTTGTTCAAAAATTCCATTCCTATAGGAATTATTGTCAAAATTTCTTTTCTATAGGAAATTTTTGTCAAAATTTCAATTTCTATAGGAAATTTGCCAAAATTTTCATTTCTATTAGCGAAGTTTTTTGTCAAAATTTTCCATTATCTATAGAAATTTCATTTTCAATAGGAAATTTTGTCAAAATTTCATTTCTATAGGAAATTTTGTCATAAATTTCATTTCTATAGGAAATTTTGTCAAATTTTCAATTTCTCTAGGAAATTTTTGTCAAAATTTCATTCTACAGCGAAAATTTTGTCAAAACTTCATATTCTATAAGAAATTTTGTTAAAATTTCATTTTCAATTTAGAAAATTTTTCCAAAATAGAGAAATTTTTGTCAAAATTTCCATTTTTATAGGAATTATTGTCAAAATTCATTTCTATAGAAAAAAAAAAATAAAAAAATAATAAAAAAAACATAAAAATATAAAAAAAGAAAAATAAAAAAAAAAAAATAAAAAAAAAAAATAAAAACATGTTGTCATAAAATTTCATTCTATAGGAAATTTTGTTCAAAATTTTATTTCTATTGAAAAAACTTGTCAAAATTTTATTTCTATGGAATTTTGTCCAAAATTTCATATCTATAAAGAAATTTTGTCAAAAATTTTAATTCTTTCCATAGGGAAATTTTTGTCAAAATAATTTCTATAGGAACTTTTGTCAAAAATATTCATTTCTATAGGAAATTTTTGTCAAAATTTCATTTCATAGGAAATTTTGTCAAAATTTTATTTCTATTGAAAAACTTGTCAAAATTTTATTTCATAGAAAATTTTGTCAAAATTTCATTTCTATATAAAAATTTCATTTCATAGGAATTTGTCAAAAATTTCATTTCTATAGGAATTTTGTCAAAATTTCATTTCTATAGGAAATTTTGTCTAAATTTCATTTCTAAAGAAAATTTTGTCAAAATTTCATTTTTCTATAGGAATTTTGCTCAGAAATTTCAATTCTATTAGGAAATTTGTCAAAATTTCATTTCTTTCAGGAAATTTAGTCAAAATTTCATTCTATAGGAAATTTTGTTCAAAATTTCATTTCTTATAGCGAAATTTTTGTCAAAAATTTATTTCTATTAGAAAATTTAAGTATCTCTTTCTTTGCAAAAATCTACCAAAATATGAAAGAAATCTACCATTCTTACGATAAATCAGATACAAATCTACCATTTTTGGTAGCAATTTTTTCAACTGTGGCTTACCGTGGGCATAAGCCCCTCCTGGTAGCAGCAATATCATTCCGATTCGGCTAAATTTGCCGTTACATCGTTGTTAGTATATAGCGAGAATTGGTCCCTTTCAGTCCATAATTATATGTATCCCCCACATAAACCGATGCTCAGATTTGATTTCCATCTGATCCAAATGAAATTAAGGAGACAAAATCAAACCATTAAAATTTGCCCAAAAATTGCATTATGCTCTTGAAACATTGTTTTGAAGGTGATCATATTTCCTTCTCTTGGCTGCGTGTGGCTTATAAAAAGAGAATTCCTTTTTATTTGCCATTATAAAACATGAGAAAATGACTGCTTATTTTGGTAGTAAACAAAATACTCTTAATTTTACTACGCAAAAATTATTGTTCTTCACCCATATCTTTACTATATTATTCGGTCAAATGTGTCAATATGAAGATAAAAATGTTTATGAGGATACATAAGAGAAACGACGCAACATGCTAGTATAAAATAAAGAAATTTCGCTAAAATGTCTTATTTGTAATTATATCAAAGAAAGTAACAAGCTACCATGAAGTTCTTTATCTTCAACAATCACCATAGCTGTAATAAATCTAATTCTTGTCGAGTATACGTCAGGGAATGGAATTGATTGTTAAGTCCTCCGGCGTAGATTCTTTCGCCGATGGCCGTTCACTCTACAGGCACAATAAATTATAATGATAATGAAAACTTTTGTGGAGGATTTGCGGGTTAAGCTTAGAAATTAGAAAAGTATATAAATTTTATTACTAATATCCCGTGCATAGTGCGTTTAAATAAACGAAAACAGTTGAAAAGTGGATAAATGATTAAACAACAAGGTTGAAAGAAGGAAAAACCATATAAAAGCAGACAATGAAAAAAAAAAATAATAAATGTTATCGCAAGGTGTTGTAAAGTCTTTGGAAAATTGTACTAAATTAAAAACAATATATATTGTGTTTAGAGTAAAAACAAAAAAAAAAAAAAAACAAGTATATACGGCCTAAGCTCGATCGTTTTTTTATATCCTCAACCATAACATTGGCATTCCGTTTGTAACACATCGAAATATTGGTCTTAGGCCCATAAAGTATATAAATGCTGCTGGCGTTGGAGGCGGGTCCGTTGGGTTGAATTTTTCATACGATCATACTGAACTTTGGTACCGTGGTGTTAGTGGTACGCTCCCCGGCTTTGGCCTCCCGGAGCCTTTCTTGAAAGAGAAATTTCAACCGATCGACTAAAAATTGTTACGCTGATGTATGTATATTGACCTCTAAATAACCATTACAAAAAAATGCTGTGCCATGTTATATATTAGTACCCATATTAAGCGGATACCAGAGCGACTTCCGAAGCTAATCGTGCTGAAATATTGCATAAACTCTGTCTTTTATTTATAGGCACACTCAAAAAAGTTTTACTTGGATCCAAAGATTTTCCGTAAGGATTTTGCGTAAATTGATTCTAGCCAAAGATTGCGCTTCTTTAATTGTAAAACATTTTTTTAGCGACCTGTGTGCTATTAAATCTACATGGATGAAAAATACTGTTTTTCATATGTTTGGCTATAAACATTTATATGTTTGGAACACAAAATTTTTTTAAACACAATATTTTTTGAGTGCAAGGCATATAATGTTCATAAAACTAGCATAACATGTTTTTGGGGCATATATGTTAATATGTTCTAGAACATATTTATGTTTGGCGACATAAAATGTTTGTAAATATAATATGCTTGGATGCAAACATATATTAATTTTAGAAAATAGCATATTAAACATATATGTGCTTCTTAGTAGCTTTGGAGCGCGCTATTTAACAGGGAGCGATTTGAATTAATGTGGTGGTTGTTGCTTGTATATTACAAAATTACATTTTATTTTTTCCTTGGGCAATTGATCAGCTACATTCTTTGATCCTTAACAAACTGTTGTGGTCCGGCTCTTCGAATTCCCCGTCCGGCAAAAGGTAAAATTAAAATTAAAAAAAAATCATAAAATTAATAATTTCTTCTACGCAATGGTTTGTATTACAGAAAAGGTGCCTAAGAACTAAAAAAATCTCGTGAAAGCTGAGAAAGATTTCGCGGGAATATACCAATGGGCAGCGAAACAAAATTTTTGAGCATTCAGGTCGAAAAACCTATGTTGTTAGCACCTATATTACCTGTTTTATTCTTCATGAATTCATTATGATTGTAAATATAGAAATAAATAAATAAAATTTTGAAGCACAATTTATTGTTTGGAGAATTTTTTTTAAGCATATAATATTTTTGCGTCGTGCAAATGCTTCCAAAACAATATTATATGATTCACATAATAACATATTTTTTTTGGAAGACAACATTATTGAATTTGGATTTGCAAAAATACAAAATGTTTGGAACTTAGACTTACCCAAACGATATATTGTTTTAGATCCAATATGCTTTCAAAACATATTAATATATTGTAGAGATCAAAAACATATAAATGCTATTGGGCAATAACCCAAAAATGTATATGCTTTGAAGCAAAATATTGTTTGCGGAGTATATGTTACAAGAAGCGATTTTTTGTTAAGAGTGAGGATCAATAAAATTAGAATAACATAGAGATTCCATTTATCGAATTTTCATTTCTCTTTCTCGCGGTATTATTCATAAAAGCTATTTAACGTACAAACAAATTAAAAAAAATTAAACCTTTAAAACTAAGATGTAAATCGTCAAAATTAAGTATTAGCTATATTTGAAAGCCTTTTATCTTAAATCTGAAGATTCCCAATATTTGAGTTAATTTAAGGACAATTTCTTAAAAATAAAAAATGTGTTTCCTTTACTTTAAGGGAAAAATTGCCTTAGTTCAAAGATATACGGACTTTACGAGGGCGACGCAAATAGTTCCAAATTTGTTGTTTCCTAAATTATTAAAATTTTTTTTTTTTTTAAGCAAAGTTTATAAACTTTATCATATTTAAAATTTCATTATTTTAAAGGAAATTTTGGTCCTTAGTAATTTGTTAGATTGCTCATCTAAAATTTAGTTGCGCTAAGTCTTTAATATTACGTAAATATTTTTTTTCGCGCTGGTGCTGGTTAAGTTCGTTGAGTTGATGGGTATTAATCGGTTCAGATTTTGATATAGCCCCCCCATACTAACCGACCCCCCCCCCCAATTTGGGGTCTTGTGCTCTAAACAGTTTTATCCCGACTTTTGCCTGAATTTCACATCTAAAGTTAGTTTGGTGGCATTAAATTAAGAAATGCCGAATATTGGTATGATTTTGCGGAACATTTTTTGATTAGAGCCCCCGGATCTTCTGATTTGATTTCTTAGGTCTTCTCGACAACTGCCCGTCTTTGATTGATTTCTAGGTCTTTCTAGACACTGCAATTTTATTCCGATTTGGCCTGAAATTAAACTTTCCAGGTATTTTGGGGCCATTAAACAAAGTATACCGATTATGTGTGTATCGATCCCATGGTTTGGTACTTAGGCCCCATATAGCCTGATCTCCTGATTTGACTTCTTAGGCTTTCTTAGAAACGACAATTTTTATCCGCATTTGTCGTATTTATGTATCTTTTAGGTCCACACATAAGTCTGTCGAAAATGGTGTGTACCGGTCCATTTTTCGGTATTTTCCTGTATAGGACCGATATCCCAGATTTGAATTCTCTTGAACGTCCAGGACATCCACCAAGTTTTATTCGATTTGTTCTTGAAATTTCAAAATTAGAGTATTTTTGCGATCCAACATAAGTAACGCCAAATATGGGGCGTATCGATTCAACATTTTGTAAAGTCCCCATATAGGCACGATCTTCCAATTTGATTAATTGTTGCTTCTAGACACCGCAATTTTTATCCCATTTATGCTTTGAAACTAAAAATTTTAAGGTATTTTAGGTCCATTAAATAGGTGTAGCGAATTAGGAGTGTAAATCGGTCGGTGTTTAGTATAGGCCATGTGCTTAGTCTCCCCGATTTCCATGTTGGCAATACTACTTGGAAATTCTGTATATTTCCAGTAACCCGACGAAACAGTTTTCAAAAGAAAACAAATTATAGCAGTCGAAACTTCCCTATAATTGAATACTGTGACGGGGCTGGAAAATTACTTCATTATATAGAAACTTATACAGAAATTATATCAGAATACAAGAAAATGGGAAGGAAAAAACAGTGTTTTTGAATTTTTTTCATTATAGAGCGAGAGAGAGAGCTTCAGTGTATAGAACTTCACTGTAGAGAAGTTTGACTGTATTATTTGATTCACTGTGGTGGGTATTTAAGATTCGGCCTGGCTGAAACTTAAGTCCGTATTTACTTGTTTTTTATACCTTGCGCCATTTTACTCGTGGAATAGGGTATTATAAAGTTTGGTGTATGTGTTTTGCCCAAAAACCACTAGAGGAGAATGAGGATTCTTCTCTCT
>PGFW01005726.1:0-10242 GCA_003123925.1 Haematobia irritans
TTTCTACAGAATAAAAATATTGACAAAATTTTCTACACAATAAAAATTTTGACAAAATATTCTATGGGAATGTAATAAGAGCTTTCGTTTACTAATTTAGTAAGGACTCCTTATGGTATGATATAGTCGGCCCTGTCCAAATTTCTATTTTACTCACTTGTTTAAATTCTAATCAATCATTAAAACTTTGTTAAATCCCTTATTTCAGTTCAATACTCTGCATTGTGTGCAGTACATTGTAGATCCTTGTGAACTTTCATTTATTTGTCCTTATGAAAAGTCATTGCATTGTCTTTGAAGTGATGGGACATGGTGTTTGGTTGTTACAACGATTCATGCTTTTTTCCAATTAAAGATTTATACAACGAAGCAACATGACTATATCACATGGCAACAACAGGTAGTGCTTGTGGCAGTGGTACGTACCATTAACCCCGATTAATTACACTTCTCAAAGTATCTCTAATTAAATTTGCAAACTATGTCATTTTGACAAAACTTTAAGTCTGATGTTAAAATGTGTATATATTTAAATTTTTGAGAAATTTCTTAATGAATTGAGTGTAACAGAGGGTTAATGGTTGACAATTCAGTGTTTTTTTTTCTTATATAAAAGATTGCCTTAGGATGATGAAGAGAGCGTTGACATTACCTTTGGATGAGAGTATGAAATTTAAATGGTTAGCTTGAAATTTAAACGACAAAATGATACTTCACATGATTACTTCAAGTTTTCGGGTGGCGAAAGGAACAACATAACAATTTAAGACACGTAGAAGGTGGTCCGCTATAAAAAATGGATTGCCGCCATAGTTACTTTGTTATGTGATCTGGAAGAGGATTATCTCGTTCACATCTAAAGTAATTTTGGTTAACTAGGACAGACTGAGCTACCCTCACTCTCTTAACAATTGTCACGTGAATCTTCTCGGGAAAAAATGGTACAAGATTCCTACAACCGAGAACGAACGATCGTCGTCTGGGAAATCGGTTGTACAATGAACAGTTCTACTACTTAACAGTTGTTAATCAATAGGGGCCAACGTATTTCCAATATTTACCAAATATTTTTTCACCCCTACAGTACCGACTTTGGTGATAGTTTCCATGACAAACCTTATTTGGTTTATATGACCGCAATTTGTTAACACTGAAAATTTACAGTCATCGATTGGCCTGAAACAGAACTTAAGCGCCAACGATGGTAATCGGTGTGGGATATTAATGGGGAAAAATGTCCTAAAGAGATGTATTGGAAGTATCTGGTATCAAGTTCGGTACAGGCGAAGTTCTCAGCCGACCACTCGAGCACCCTGGCCCAAGCGCATCAGCGAATGCGTCAGAGTTCCTCACCCTAACAAGTGATTGGTCCTTATTCTCCTTCCTATCTACACGATCGAATTAAAGACTGTTATTTCATATGTTTTGCTTATAACACATTATATGTTTGGAACAACAATTGTAACGACAACTATTCTTGAGTTGCAAGCATATAGATCGTCATAAAACTAGCATACCAATGTACTTGGGAACATATGATGTTAATAATGTTAGAACATTTATGCCTCTCTGGACATACACGAATGACGTTTTTAAATATGAATATGCCTTGCGATGAGCACATATATTCTAATTCTACGAAAATAGCCTCATAAACATATAAGATGTTCTAGTACGCTTGGAGTACGCTAGTTAAACAGGGAGATATTGAAATTAAGTTGGTGGTTGATTTTGCTTTGGTTATTAAAAATTAACATTTTATTTTTCCTTGGGCAATTGATCAGCTTACTGCTTTGTCCCTCTAAAAATGTGTGGTCCGCACTGTTCGAATCCCGTCTCAGGCAAAGGGTAAATTAAAGATAAAAACAAAATCATACCAACCTGATAATCTTCTTCCTCAATGTTTCTATTACAGCGAAAACAGGCTCACAAGCGAACCTAAAAAATCTCGTGGAGTGAGAAAATGGGGGAATAGTACAATTGGGGCCAAGAACAAAATTTTGGAGGCATGCTCAGGTCGAAAAACTATGTGTTAGCTACCTATATTACCTGTCTTATTTTCATATTCATTATGACTCTGATAATATATCAATAAATACAATACAATTTTGTGAGGCACAATTATTGGTTGGGAGATTTTTTTAAACATCATAATATTTTTTGGGTCAAAATGCTTCCAAGACATATGTATCATTGGTCACATAAAAACATATTGGTTTTTTGGAAGAACAATCACTCATTCGAATTTAGTATGCAAAAATACAAAATGTTTGAAAGATTGACATACCCAACACATATATCCTTTTTACGACTAAATGCTTTCAACATATTAACCTTATGGACAGAAGATCAGAACATATAAATGTTTGGCAATACAAAAATGGTATATAGTCCCTGAAGCAAAATAGTGTTTGGGAGTATATGTCTTACTACTGCAACGGATTTTGTAGGTTGTTACTTTGTATTGATATCAACCACACAAAAAAAATCTTTTCTACTACACAAATTTTCCTTTCTTTAAAGAGATATTTTCAACAATTTACTTTGTATTGAATTCTTTTTCAAATTTTATTTCTACGCTATAGAAAATTTTTTCACTAAAATTTTATATTTATGGCAACCCTCAAAGAATCGCCTTGCTTTAACCATATGTGTCCATAACATACTTTTTGCAGGAACGCACATACTATCTAGCATACTGGTAACGTGCCGCCATTTCTGAGATAATCATTAATATGTTTGTTTATATGTGAACATATTATAGATTGTTTGGAAGCATTTGAGGCCCCAAAAATTATACTAGGCTTTGGAAAGAATCTTTTTCGCCGAGTAAGTACGATTGTGCTCTCATTGCCACAACATACTTCCGTAATTCATTCAAATTCCACGAAATACTTATTCAGTTCTTGAGCACCTTTTCTCGTATGAACATAAATAATGTTGAAGAAGAATTTATTGGCACTTTATTCAAAAGTTTTAAACTCTTTACCTTTCGCCTGTACGGCAGAATCGAACCGGAGGATCATACAGTTTGTAGCACGCCAACACACATCGTACCTGGACCAAAACGTAGCTGTTTAGACATCACCCCAGTGATAATTATCGTTAGGTAAGTTACATTCTATATAGCATATTTTGGCGCCGCCCCGAGCCCATGCAAAACATAACCATCTATATTAAACGACAGAAACAGTACATTTGTTCTTGCCACGTGACAGCACGTGGTTAGCATTCTGCCTTGCATGCAAGTCGTGGGTTCAAATGCTGCTTCCGACCCGAACACTTGTTTTTTAATTTACACATTTATCATTCTATATATTAAATTTCTTTCATAATGAAATTCGAAATTGGTCTATTATCATTCTTACGTAGTCCCACTCTAAACAAGAGTTATTGTGGCCCTTATCGTTTTTTAATGGAGACCCTGATTTCTTCCTTACCGACACAGAAAAAAATTGCTGTCCATAATGCCCAAAATGATCTAAAACAAACCACATGTTCTCCACACAATACCGTAAAACTCGCCTGCCTCAACGCCCAAGCGTGTAAACATATGCTGTTTGCGTTTTCAACACTCTTCTATTCTCCGTTGGGTCTCCGACATGTCTCTTCTCTTTATTAAATTAAATTATCATTTAGACCTTAAGCATATCAAATGCTTGGCCTTATCATAAAACAGTTTTCCGAAACAACTAAAACGCGGTTTCATCCAGAAAACGTTCTCCTTTTGATTTTCGCTCGCTGTGTATGTTGATATCTTTCGTCAACGCTCCCCGGCTCTCTCACTTTTCATCTCTCCATACTACCCCTCCTGTCGCTTTGAATAAAATATCACAACATATGTACATGTTTAGCAAATCTTCGTAAAATATACCATAAGTTGCAACTTCACTACGTCGATATCTTTATTAACATTCATGCCCAAACATAATTATTCTAACAATTAACACGACAAACCCCCTGACGACCACCCGCGACTTAACATACTGTCAAACATCTTAGTGTTGATTTAGGAACATTAATGTTTGAACTAAATATATTGTGTTTTAAAATTGCGCCCGAAACACATTATTGTTTATATCGGAACATACTGAAAAACATATTTTTCTAACAGCTGTATAAGATAACATTTTGTCAACATTTTATTCTACGAAACTTTTGTCAGAATTTTATTCCATAAAATTCTTGCTTATATTTTTAGATCTTTTTTTTCAGAAACTTTTATTGTATATATCGTCCAAAATTTTATTTCTTTAGAAATTTTGAAGCAACTTCTAGAGAAGAATAAAATTTTGTCAAAATTTCTAAAGACAAGAAAAAAATTGAAACGGACCAATTTTAAAGAAATAAAATTTTGACAAAATTTTCTAAAGAAATAAACATTTACGAATCATCTTTATACAAATAACAATTCTGACAAAATTTTCAGGATAAAATATTAGGAAATAAAATTAGTCCAGAGGAAAGTCTAAAGTCGGGCGAGGCCGACTATGATTTACCTGCACCAGACTTTGTAGATCTAAATTTTCGATACCAATATCACATCCGTCCAAAATGTGTATGGGGCTATATATAAGGTTTGTCCAAATACATACATTTAAATATCACCTTGATCTGGAAAGAAGTTTGATAGACTTCACAAAATCTATAGACTCAAATTTACATTCGGCTAATGCACTAGGGTGAACCACAATTTGAGTAACAACAAAAAATATGTAGCAACCATTAAAAGTCTGAAGCAATTTTAAAGGAAAGCTTAGGCAAAAGTTCTTAGTTAATGCATTTTATCCCGCATCGATACTAATATGTATTAGGAAGTTAGGAAACAACACAACCATTTACACTTTTCGGACTAAGCGTCGGATTTTACAGAGGAAATGTTGGCTATTCTTGACTCATGTTTTCGTCGCAGCAGTCATAAAACAATATATGTGGAGGCATACGTCCAAACTGCTGAACCGATTTTCAACTAAATTGCGCACGCATAGCTAACAATGCTAATTCTACTCTACGTGTGCAAGAATGTTCATAAATGCGAGAAAAAACTGGCCCCTGTGGTCATATGAGTGTAAATGGCGCGAAACGCTATATATGGAGTATATCTAAATCTGAACGATTTCAACCAACTTTGACAACCAATAGCTACAATAGCTAGATTCTTAGCAACTTCCTCGTGGCAAAATTTCAACGAATCGTGAGGCAAAAATTGGTCCTTTGTGTCATTATGAGTGTAAAATCGGGCGACAAAACTACTATACCTGGGGGCTATATCTAAATCTGGATAACCGATTTCAACGCAACATTTTGGCACGCATAGAGTTACATGCTAATTGCTACTCCCTGTGGCAAAAATTCAACTAAATCGGGCTTAAAAAATTGTGCCTCGTGGCCAAATGAGTGAAATCGGGCGAAAGCTACTATATGGGAGCATATATAAATCTGAACCGTTTGGCCTGAATATTTTGCAAGTCTTACGAGACTCTTAAAATATCGAATGTACGGAATTTTGGGAAGATCGGTTCATATACACGCCAATCTTGACAGATCGGTGAAAATATATAGTGGCGGTATATCTGAAATCTGAACCGATTTTTTTCAAAATCCATAATAGGGATCGTCTCTGGAGCCGAAACGGATCTATCCAAATTTTAAGGACAATCGGGACTAAAAACTGCGTGCTGTACTGTTGCAACACAAAAATAAAATCAACCAGAACATACAGACGGAATCAGACGACAGACAGACAGACAGACACGACGGACATGCTCGAATCGACTCAGAATTATTCTAAGCACGATCGGTATACTAAACGAGTCGGATCTCAGAATTTTCCTATCTGGCGTTACATACAAATGCACAAATACTTAGTTATACCCTGTAACCACAGTAATGGTGAGGGTATAAAAGATAAAACTCAAAAAAATAAATTATTTTTTGGCAAAATTCCATTCCCCCCCACCTTACCTGGAAAAATTCTTGTTAAATTTTATTTCTAAATGAATTTTTTTCTCAGAATTTTTTTCTATATAATATTTCGGTAAATTTTGTTCTACAGAAAATTGTTCTCGCAAATTTTATTTCAATAGAAAATTTTTCAAAATTTTACTTCATATCAGGAGAAAATTTTGACGAAATTTATTTACAGATGTGCATTTATTTAATAGAAAATTTTGTCCCTAGTTTTATTTTATACGCAAACTTTCACCGCAAATTTTAAGTTCTAATCAGAAAATTTTGAGTCCAAAAATTTATTCTATATGAAACTTTTTGTCGAAGAATTTTAATGTTCTATAGACAATCTTGTCACAGTTTTTTTCAATAGAAAATTTGTTCAACAATTTTATTTCTATAGGAAATTTGTAAATTTTTTACTGAGAAAATTTGTCAGCATTATTTATATTCCATAAAAATTTCCGCGCAAATAAGTTTTATTCTATAGAGAGACTTTTCAAATATTGATTTCTATCAGAAAATTTTATTTTCAATTTTCAAAAATAGTTTGTTTTTCACTTAAACCATTCATCTGACTAACTATACAAGTTACTTAGAGGAAAATGTTGTCAAATTTATTTGGAGATTAGACACATAATCCAATGCAGATAGTAGGATATAGACACATAAGAGATATAAAAAACATTCCTCATCAGCATCCTCGTATTTAAGACAAAAAGCAAACTATCAACCACAATAAGTTTAGAAGTTTGTTCTTTAATATCATAAAAAATGTGTCTGAAAAATTTTGATCTTCAGCCTTAAAACCATCCAAACCATCTCTGGCAGTTATAGGAAATACATAGACCAATAATGACAAACATTTATATAAACAATATATATATAACCTGTTGGAAGCTACACTTGTATAAAAAATCAATGTATGGTCTTAATCTAAATAAAACCAGTATAAATACGGCCATTAATATCCCAGAAGATCTTATGGACGGTAGAATCAGAACATACGATTACTTGGGGTGATGATTATTAACTATATTACAATACGTTTTTATTAGTAAGTTTATTGTCCATACGTGGTTACTATTAAGAAAGTTATGTAATAGTTAACGCTACAAATAATTAGAATAAAAGAATGCACTTTGTTGCACGATACGAGTAGAGAAAGCCCGAACTGCGAAACCTATGGGCGCGCTCGAAACAAAAATAACATATAGGCCAGAAAGCACCACCGTGGTCTGCAGAAAAAGCATCGCCGGCCCGGCCTTCATACACCAAGGTCGGTAATACATAGCTACGACCGAGACACCAAAAAGAAAAAAAAATCAGCGGTGGAAAATAAAAAACCACCTCTAGTAATGCTGGTGACTTTCTGGAGAGGTTTTAATACAAGCTTCTCAAAAATAATTATGAAAAATACAACAGAAAATGGAACGCCGTTCCACATCGGGCTATAGAAAAGGGGAGGTCCCTTGTCCATTGAGCTTGAACCATCGGAATGGCGCAGCACTCAGCTGATACACGTATGCAGAAGGTCCACCCGCCCCGCACTGTGGTATCCACATGCGACTTGCAATAGTCTAAGTGAGCCTGATACATCGGGGCTGCCCACTAACCGTAACCTAACCTGTATATGGGGCCCGTATATTACCCATCGATGCAATCCTTGACATGGACCAAATTTTTTGTGTCATTGGGATCGATTTATCTGTAGGTTATATATAATAGTAACCGCGTCTTATTCGTATTACGAAACTATAGACCCGAATTATGGGACCTAAGTTACGCGGCATGTTTTGGGTGGTAAACGGCCCCAAGTCAATCAGGCATGGAATTGTTGCTTCTCCAGTAAGGCACCCCGGAGTCTCAATCTGGGGATGCCGGTTTATATGGGGCTATATAAAGTGTTATAACTGCGACCGATTATCGACCGGAATTTTTGCATGGGTGTGAGTGCAGTGATATTAACAAAGGCGACGGTACAAACCCCTCACCACTGAATCTAATGTAATTTTGTCTTCCAAGATGCCCGGAGGTCAATTCTGGTGCAATCGGTCTTATAGTGCGACTATAATATAATTAATCGCGCCGACTGTTGACCAATTTGCATGGTCATTAGATACATATACTTACACTCATGTCACCAAACTTTCAGCCAAAAAACTCATGATTGGATAATTTGCTTCCTTCAGAGGCTCCGCAAGCCAAATCTGGGGATCGGTTTATATGGGGGCTATACTATAATTGATGAGATCGATCTGTGTACAATTTTGCATGGTTGTTAGAGACCATATACTGTACACCATGTCACGGCCCCAAATCTTAGCCGGATCGATAAATTTGCCCTTCTCTCTGAGGCTTCCGAAAGCCAATCGGGGGATCGGTTTAATATGGGGCTATATATAATTATGGACGATGTGGACCAATTTTTACAATGGGTTGTTAGAGATCATGAACTAACACCATGTCACCAGCTTTCGCCGAAAAATCCGGAAAAAGAAATTGCTAAAATATAGAGATCGAATATAGAAGGGCCCATTTTATATGGGAAAGATACGAAAATAAACTGGACCAAAGAGAGAGGGAGGAGGAGGGAGAGGGAGGGAGGAGGGAGAGGGGGGGGGGGGGGGGGGGGGGGGGGGGGGGGGGGCGGGGGCCCATTTGCATACCCATCTGACCTACATCATTAAAACCTACTTGATGCCAAATTTCAAAGGTCGCATAGCTTGTTATGCGTATCAGAAGTTAGCCTGATTTCAACAGGGGACGGGACGGACGGACGAACATCGCCTTCAGATCGGACTCAGAAAATTTTCAACACGACCAGTATTATATGATACATATTATGGGTCTTAGACAATATTTCGCATGTGTGTAAAAACGGAAAGAATAAAGTTAATATACCCACCCATTACACTGAAAAAAAGCATGCCCGTTCCAAAAGATTTTGTCCTTACCTTGAAAAAAATTGGTAATTGTTCCGAGCCAAGAAGCCGAGAAATACAATAAGGTTATACCTTCTTAAGACACAATTCTCTTTTAAATTTGGGTTTTTGTGTAACTTTACTGTCTAGGAAGCTAAATTTTAATTGTTTCGCTTTTCTCCAACTTTTTTTCTTCACATGCTACAAAACCCTTTTAAAAAGATTTAACGACTACGTTTATTTTCCAAATTAGACTCCGACTTCCGTAGAAATCAATGCTAACGTTTCAGGTAAAAAACTTCTTTAACAATAAAGTTTGAAAAGCATGATCCTTTATTTGAACGATATTTGACTTGTAGGTTCAAGGATGCAACAAGACATCCAAAATTAAAGAACATTTCATCCTAAATTTAACAAGAATCTCCTCCCTTCTGATTATTAAAAGTCAAGTGACCTTAGCCGAAAAAACTTTTTCTTTCATATTATGACACCCATGTTTTTAAGTCAAGATTACTAATAATTATAAGCGACATACGACCTTCAATGTGAAAAAGTTTATCGACTTTTGGACATGGAAAGAAAAACCTTTAATACTTAGAGAAAAATTCGATCTTTTATGCTAAGCAAAATTTTGCATTCGTGATTTTAACAGACATCAAAAATCTTTGACTCGACGAACATATCTTCTTTCAGTGATTAGTGGAGGGTATAAAAACACAACAAAAATTTTATTTCTATAGACAATTTGTTCAAAACCTTTATTTCTATGGAAAATTTTGTCAAAATTTTATTTCTATAACGAAAATTTTTGTCAAAAATTTTATTTCTATAGAAAATTTCTTGTCCAAAATTTTTTTCTATACGAAATTTTGTCAAAACTTTTTACTTTCTGTAGAAAGATTTAGTTAGAAATTTTCATTTCTCCACAGAAAAAATTTTGTCAAAATTTATTTCCTGTACGAAAAAATTTTGCTTAAAATTTTCCACTTTCGTATAGAAAATTTGTTAAAAATTTATTTTATAGAAAATGTTATCTCTTATAGACAAATTTTGTGAAAATTTTATTTCTATAGAAATTTGTGAAATTTTATTTCTAATGGAAAAAATTTTGTCAACCAATTTAGTTTTTATAGACAGAATTACTTTGTCAAAACATCTAATGTCGTATTCGAAAATGCCTGTCGAAATTATATTTCTATAAAAAATTTTCTCAACTTGTCCTCCTCTCATAAAAAAATTTTTCAAAATTATTTCTACTACCACAAAAAATCAACCAAACATTTCATTTCTATAGAAAGATTTTGTAAAAATTTTATTTCTATAGAACGGAATTTTGTAAAAATTTTATTTTTTTATGAAAATTTTGTCA
>PGFW01005728.1:34955-48649 GCA_003123925.1 Haematobia irritans
GTAATTTGAAAATAGCCACGTTTTTTAATTCAAGAAATTGAGTTTGCAATCAACATCAAATAAATATTTAATTTAAACAATTAAAAATTAATTGAAATTTTCAATCAAATTATTAATTTTATTTTATTTTAATCAAATATTTTTTTATGCCCAATTAAAACTCTGATTGATTCGAACATTTTCGTGATTAAAACATTTCAAAGAAAATAATTTGACCAATTAATTTCGTGATTGAATCAGAAAAAAAAAATTTATGTGTACACACAAAAAATTTGTTTTCTGATTCAATCATGAATTATTGATTCAATTAATTGTTTAATTGAAATGAAGACATTCATCAGGAAAATGTGCGAATCAATCACAGTTTTAATTGGGATAAAAATATTCCTTAAAAATTAATCGATTTGATTAAAAATTTCTATACATTTTATTGATTCAATTAAATTATTGATGTTGAATGCAAAAATCAATTATTTTTTTTTTGTAATTGATTCAGACATTTCATCAGGAAAATGTTAGAATCAATCACAGTTTTAATTGGGAATAAAAAATATCGATTAAAAAAATTAATTGATTTTGTTTAAAAATCTATACATTTTTATTGATTTAATTAAAATTTATTGATGTTGATTGCAAAATCAATTAATTTTTAATTGATTTAGTCAAACACTGCACTTGCTTTTGCTATCATAGTCAGTCCTGCTATCCGTACAAAATTTACCCTGTCTCGTTTTCATGCTGAAACATTGATTGGCATATATGTAGAGCCTATGTCAACTGACATTCATCTAAAAACTAAGTATATGACCTTTTGTGTGCCCTAAATATTATTCATATAAATTGAAGTCATTACTAAAATAGTTGTTGTAATTATTTCTAAATGCCTCAATTCAAAAATATATCGGTTTGACAAAATACACGTCAGTGCCAAGCCATACACAAGTTATCAAAGTTCATTGGAAATTGTTAGCGGTGAACCCTCTAATAACTAAACAGTTTTACTATAGTCATTTTAGAAAATAATTTCAGAGTATATTTTCAGGAGCAAATTTTAATTACAATTTCAATAAGACTATCAATTAAATGACTTCCTTTCTTAAGAGGTCCGGTTATCATTGAAAATATATATATTTTTTTATATTACAAAACTTTACTTTTCAGAGAAGGGAAAGGGTTTCAACATGTTGGGGGGAAACGTAAATAATTTATTATATCATATTGGGAATATTATCAATAAGTTGGCCTAGAAAGAAGAAATGTTGAAAGTTATTTTCTTATCCAAGAGCCTTAAAGCTATATGTTGTTACTAACAAAAGGTGGTGTTCAAATAAATATTTTTATTTTTTGACAATGTGGTTAGGCATTAGTTTTCTAATCCTATGTCAAACCGATATTACTCTGTGCCAGTTATTTCAACATGTATGCGTTTTGCGTATTAAAATAAAATGTATATAAATTTAAGTTCATTATTGTATTTGTTGTCTTATTTCCCGGTATAGTTAATCCAAAAAACTTATAACCGGGTTGATAAATATACAGACAGCAGTATCATAAATAAAACATATACCAAATATTAAAGCTTTCATTGTGAAAGTTGTTACAGGTTGAACCATCAATGATTTTTATATAAAAATCATAGTGTATAACATACTCTTTCGGGGCAAATATAACTTATTACACATTTCTATTAAAGACTATCAACTAAATTACGTAGCATGTTTCTATATGAATATTCATTTTGGAAAATATTTCTCATAGCTATACTTCTTCGGGGCCAAACATTCTAATAACATACTTCAATAAAGACTATCACTAAATTACTCCTTGCCTAACGGTCGATATTCATACGAAAAGAAGTTTAATGGTCAATATAATGTTGCGTAAACTTTATTTCAATCGGACAAGCAAAAATGTTTTAACGTGTTTGAGGGCAAGAACATTAATAAATAATTAGAGCATAGGTTTTGGGAGTCACTTCGTGAAGTATTTTTCAGACTATTCTTTCTGGGCCAAGATTCTAATAGCATATTTCAATAAGACTATTAACTTAAATTACTCTCTCCTAACGGTCCGATATCATCATACGAAATGATATTTAATAGTCAATTTATGTTAGTAGCTTTAATTCAATCAAAGGCAAATTGCCTGAAACATGTTTTGAGGGAAACATAAATAAATAATTTGGAGCATATGTTTGGGAGTCAATAACAAATGTGTCGTGTGAACTACCAAAATGATATCCCTTGAAAATACATCAACCCAATTGTCCTAATTTTAAGGAAGAAATGTTAAAAGGTCTATTGTATTTATTTAAGTATAGTTTTAAAAAAGGATTAAACTTCAAATAAAAAATAAACAATTTTAGTTTGGAAAAGTTTAGGTTATGTTTGATGAGAATAGTCAGGTTTTACAAAATAATTAAGCAATTATTGAGTTCAATGAAAGTTTGGAACTAATTAATAAAGAAAAAACAAAACAGTTTGCTTTTTTTTACATAAAATCGTTCATGAAAGTATTTTTCAGAGTATACTTTTTGGAGGCTAAGAATTCTCATTAGAGTAAAATTTTTTACAGTGAACAAATGTTCAGAAGCCACTGCTTTTTCGTTCCCATTATTCTTTGTATTTTGATTAGAATTTCTTTATAATGGAGTTTTCTATATTAATGACCCAGCAAAAAAAGCGTCACCAAAAAAGTAATGAAAATTTTCTTTTTTGGATCCGGAAGTGGTGCAAAAGTGACGCAGAGCGATGAAATTTAACATTTTAAATATCAAAACACTGTGTGTTTTTTACAATTGCGCGCACCAAAGGTAAAGAAAACGCTCAACATTTGCCAATCGCAGTGCACAGATACCATAGATTTTTTCTTAATTATTTTTTTCCACACAGGGATGGCAGAATTTTTGTTCTCTTTCGAACGGTACCCATTTCATGGATGGTATCTTCGATTTGAATTTTTTGAATTTTAAATCACACAAATCGGTATGAAATACCCCAATGCTGCGTTGCACTGAATTTTTTTCTTCTTTCTTTCTTTTGTTTTTTTTTTTTTTTTTTTTTTTTTTTTTTTTTTTTTTTTTTATTTTTTTTTTTTTTTTTTTTTTTTTTTTTTTTTTTTTTTTTTTTTTTTTTTTTTTTTTTTTTTTTTTTTTTTTTTTTTTTTTTTTTTTTTTTTTTTTTTTTTTTTTTTTTTTTTTTTTTTTTTTTTTTTTTTTTTTTTTTTTTTTTTTTTTTTTTTTTTTTTTTTTTTTTTTTTTTTTTTTTTTGATGATTGAGTTTTTTTTTTTTTTTTGTAATTTAACTGGCTTTCTCGGTTGCATGTTTTTTTTTTTTTCATCACTTCTTTAAGGTGTGACCGAATTCAATGTTTGTGATGTAAATTAAAAAATTCTGTTCATATTTTGTCAAATAAATTAATTTTTTTAATTTTTTTAATTTTTAATGGATTCTAACAAACGCTTGTCGTAAAGTTTTTGACCTCAAATATTTTCAAAAATTTTTTCAGATTGGATTTACATTTAGTTTCGACAAAATTTAAATGATTTGTACCATTTTATGAATTCTTACTCTGTTTTTAACCTATTTGAAACAAAAAAGTTAAAATTACCCATTAAAATATGGAAAAACTATGTTATAACAAAATTGAATTAAAAGAATTCCTGGTAGTTAAAAAGAACATCATTGGAGTGTCATTTCTGGATGTGCTTTTAAAGTTGTGCCTTTGGATATTAGAACTTTCAAATTTCTTTGCTGGGGAAGTAAATTTTTCTGGTCACGTTAGATTCATTATAGCGAAATTCGACTATATGTTGAATTCGGTAAGGCCTTTCATGAATGAAATATTCTTTCTAAAGGGATCTGGCCCTGCCTCGTTTAATTAATGCTGAGCCATTCCTCACGCTAGTCTTCAGCCTTTGCAGACGTAACTAAGAAGCTTTCGTTTTGCTACCAATCCGAGTGATCATCTCGGTCCAACTGCTCCACAATCAATGATTAACTGTTTTCATGCAGAAGCTTTTTCCCATCCTCCACATAATATTAAATTAATCCTAATTTAGTATTTTGCTTTTCATGTAGATCGAACAAAAAGCGAGATCTTTATATTTTGCGCAAAAAAAGAAATTACTAGGCAGAACAACCAGCACAGCCATAGTCGACTTCAAACAATGATTTTTGAGTTAATTCAGATCTGAAGCAAACAACCAAAAACTGATATATGAAGGTTTGATTTTATCCTTTGCAAAATAAGTTGATTCAAGCTTTTTAATTTAAAAACTTAGTTCGAATTCAGCATTTATTCAAATGTTGTTTATTAGTGTGCTACCTTCGTTACTAACCTCAAATACTCACACTAAGGGGGTCATAGTAAAACAATAATAACTGGCCTACACACAAAAAAATAATGTTTGCCTTCAATCACATATTAATTGATCCAATTAATTTTTAATTGAATTGTCTTCAATCACAAAATGATAGCATCAATAAAAAAATTAATTGAAAGTATTTAAGTTCAAATGAAATGTATATGAATTTATGTTCAATAAAGGAGAAAAAAAAATTAAATGATACTATTAATTTTTCTAATTGATTTTTGTTTTCATTTAAAAGATTTGTTGAATCAATCAAATTTTGATTGAATATTTTTTAAAAGTATTAAGACTTTAAATTTGTGAAAAACGTTCGTAAATTATTTTTCTGTTGTATTGAGCTTCTGAAAAGAAAAAACACCCACACTTAACAAAATGAACCTTAGGACACCAATTTAGCAACATATTTTGCCGCTCATGGCTTATATATTTTTATTACATTATTTATTTTTATTAACATTTGAGACAGTTTCTTTTGATTTTAATTATTTTTTTTTAACTAAAAAAGGGGAAAAATTATACACAAAATGAAGATTTATTCGTATTTCCATATTTTAATTTTACCACAAAATGCGCCTACTATTAGCCCTTCATATGGGTTGCTAAAGCCTTTTGCCAACTTTTCAACTCACATTTTTCCCCTTAAAACAACTATAAATAAAATTCTTGGAATTTTCGGAAAATAATTGATTATTTGTTGGCGAGCTTCTTTTCGTAATTTTAACAGTTAAGTTTAAATTAACTTAATTTTCTAATTAAACAAAATTTTTCTGCCTGTGGTTCACTGTTTTTTTAATTTCAAGACATGGTTTAGAGCAAAGCTAGATATTCATGATTGAAAATGAGTTGAATTCATTTTTTTTAATTTTAAGCTGAGTTGAATCAAGCATTATTCAAATTGTGATTATTTACATTGAAATTTATCGTAATAATATTTACTTAATTTGACGTTGCGTGGACGTCAGCGTTAGTAATACAGTTAAGATTTTCAAAATTTAACTTAAATATTTATTTTTTTGTTTTTAATTAATCATAAAATTTTCCAGTCCTAATAATGGCTTTATAGAAATTATGTATTTTGCTTTGGAAATTGAGTTGAATTCAAGTTATTTTCAAAGTAATATTACTATTACTTTTAAGCTTCAAACTACACAGTCAGCGGCCAGAGGTCACCTCGGCTAAATGGTATTATGATAACCGGCAATCCTCTTCATGATATTTAATCCCCCATTTTAGCTTTTGTTTTTTATGAAGTCGAATCAAAAAATGAGACTTCTAATCATGTGACAAAATAAATAGATGAATAGATAGTCATAGCTAGTTCGATAGTGGTTCTCGAATCCATCACCTCTTGAGGCTAAACACCAAGAATATTTTAGGGAAATTAGGCGAGCCACCTTTGGTGCAATGGTTAGCATGCCCTGCCTTGCATACACAAAGGTCGTGGGTCGTATTCCTGCTTCGACCGAACACCAAAAAGTTTTTCAATCGGTGGATTATCCACCTCAGTAATGCTGGTGACATTTCTGAGGGTTTTAAAGCTTCTTCTAAGTGGTTTCACTGACAATGTGGAACCGGCCGTCGGACTCGGCCATTAAAAAGGAGGTCCCTGATTCCTCATTGCTTCATTTGTTCTATTATGAAACTTCCTCTCCTCACTTTCCTCAAAATGTTATGATGATATATCTTTGGAAATAATTTAAGTATATATCATTCGAATACACCCTTAAATAATCTCAATTTTAATTGCTATGTAGACCTATATGAATTATGGTAATTACACTTTTTGATTTTACAATGAGTGATATATTTTAAGTAATAACTAACTCAATAATTACTATATAGCCTAAAAATATACCACACAATTTCATGTTTGTTAAGTGGCTATAAATTGTATTTGTATTAAAGGTTCATTTTCATGACAATTAGAAGATAGATAATCTGTGTGAAGTTCAATAGAACTGTTGTTGTTAATGAAAATATTTTGAATGGTTTCTTCTTGGAATTTAAACATTTTTATATTTCAATTAGAACGTATGTTATTGAAAGCAAGCAAGCTTAAAGTAGATTTCCATGAAGAAGAGAATAATTTCCAGTGTTACTTATTTAGTTAGTAGAAATTTTATTGTAGTTATTGTACACAGAAAAAAATTTCATGAAATTTTTTCCAATTAAAGTCTTAATTGAGTTCTTAAAAATATTCAATTAAAAATTTAATTGATTCAACAATTGATTTTAATTGAAACAAAAATCAATCACAAAAATTAATAGTATCAATTAATTTTTTGATTGGATCAATTAATTTTTTAATTGACTTTCAATGAATTTTTTAATTATTTATTTATTACAAGATTTACAATCATAATAAATTATGAAAATAAATATAAAACAAACAACCTTGACCTAATTTATGTGATTGAAGACATTTCAATTAAAAAATTAAATGGATCAATTAATTTCGTGATTAAATTAGAGTTTTTTTGTGTATCTTCCCAGCAAAAAAATTTGGAGGTTCTCCCAAAGGCACAACTTTAAAAGCACTTCCAGAAGATTCACTCCCAATGATGTTCTTTTTTTAACTACCCAGGAAATTCTTTTAATTCAATTTGTTATAACATAGTTTTTCCATATTTTTAATGGGTAATTTTAACTTTCTTTGTTTCAAATAGGTTAAAAACAGAGTAAGAATTCGTAAAATGGTACAAATCATTTAAATTTTGTCGAAATAAATGCTAAATCCAATCTGAAAAAATTTTTGAAAATATTTGAGGTCAAACGTTTACGACAAGCGTTAGAATCCATTAAAAATTATTAAAAAATTATAAAAATTATTTATTTGACAAAATATCACAGAATTTTTTAATTTACATCCAAAACATTGAATTCGGATCACACTTAAAGAAGTGATGCAAATTCAGTGCAACCGCTATGACAAGCCCATGTTAAATTCATCGCTTCTGTGTCAATTTTGCACCACTTCCGGATCCAAAAAGAACATTTTCATTACTTTTTTGGCGACGCTTTTTTTGCTGGGAATTGTTTAGTAAAACGAAGCTAATGTCAGCGCAAACATTACACTAAACACAAATTTCAGTTTTTAGGTAAAACTTTTTTTTGTAAATATGAAAGACAATATTCTTTCGCCTAAAGTTAAAATTAAATTTTACCTTCAGCCTACACAGAAAAAAATATCACCAAAATATTTTCAATTAAAAAGTTAATTGAAGTTAAAAAATTTTTCAATTAATAAATTAATTGATAGTTAATAAATTAATTAAGTCAAGGATTGAACATTTTTAAATTTTTAATTAAAAAATTAATTGATAAATTAACTTTTCAATCAAACTAGGAACACTAAGGCTATGGTCACACTAGGCAAATATTTGGCCAAAATTAGTGACAAAAAATTTCCAGAACTATTTTCCAAATATCTGGATATGAGTTATTGGAAAAAATAATCCTGCCATGATATTATGTATATGCAATATGAGCCCAAAGATGTTTGCTGGTTTGTGTGTGGCGACGTATTCGTTTTTGATTTCTGTCAAATATTTGCCTAATGTCACCATAGCATAAGTCACTTAAAAAGTGATGAAAATTTTTTTTATTCTTTAATAAAAATTTATTTAAAACAATCGATTTTTTTATCAAACTAAAAACACGAAGTCAGTTAAGAAAGTAATTGAAAATAGCCACGTTTTTAATTCAAGAAATTGAGTTTTGCAATCAACATCAAATAAATATTTAATTTTAAACAATTAAAAAATTAATTGAAATTTTCAAATCAAATTAATTAATTTTTTATTTTATTTTTTAATCAAATATTTTTTTATGCCCAATTAAAACTCTGATTGATTCGAACATTTTCGTGATTAAAGACATTTCAAAGAAAATAATTTGACCAATTAATTTCGTGATTGAATCAGAAAAAAAAAATTTATGTGTACACACAAAAAAATTTGTTTTCTGATTCAATCATGAAATTAATTGATTCAATTAATTGTTTAATTGAAATGAAGACATTTCATCAGGAAAATGTGCGAATCAATCACAGTTTTAATTGGGAATAAAAAAATATTCGCTTAAAAAATTAATCGATTTGATTTAAAAATTTCTATACATTTTTTTATTGATTCAATTAAAAATTTTATTGATGTTGAATGCAAAAATCAATTATTTTTTTTTTGTAATTGATTCAGACATTTCATCAGGAAAATGTTAGAATCAATCACAGTTTTAATTGGGAATAAAAAAATATTCGATTAAAAAAATTAATTGATTTGTTTTAAAAATTTCTATACATTTTTTTATTGATTTAATTAAAAATTTTATTGATGTTGATTGCAAAAATCAATTAATTTTTTTAATTGATTCAGTCAAACACTGCACTTGCTTTTGCTATCATAGTCAGTCCTGCTATCCGTACAAATATTTACCCTGTCTCGTTTTCATGCTGAAACATTGATTGGCATATATGTAGAGCCTATGTCAACTGACATTCATCTAAAACCTAAGTATATGACCTTTTGTGTGCCCCTAAATATATTCCATATAAATTGAAGTCATTACCTAAAATAGTTGTTGTAATTATTTCTAAATGCCTCAATTCAAAAATATATACGGTTTGACAAAATACACGTCAGTGCCAAGCCATACACAAGTTATCAAAGTTCATTGGAAATTGTTAGCGGTGAACCCTCTAATAACTAAACAGTTTTTTACTATAGTCATTTTAGAAAATAATTTTCAGAGTATATTTTCAGGAGCAAAAATTTTAATTACATATTTCAATAAGACTATCAATTAAATGACTTCCTTTCTAAAGGTCGGTATCATATGAAATATATATATTTTTTTTATATTACAAAACTTTACTTCAAGAGAAGGGAAAAGGGTTTCAACATGTTTGGGGGGAAACGTAAATAATTTATTATATCATATGGGAATATTATCAATAAGTTGGCCTAGTTTTTTAAAGAAGAAATGTTTGAAAGTTATTTTTTATCCAAGAGCCTAAAGCTATATGTTGTTAACTAACAAGGGGTGTTCAAATAAATATTTTATTTTTTGACAATGTTGGGTTAGGCATTAGTTTTCTAATCCTATGTCACCCGATATTACTCTGTGCCAGTATTTCAACATGTATGCGTTTGGTATAAAATAAATGTTATATAAATTTAAGTTATTATTGTAGTTGTTGTCATTATTTCCGGTATATGTTAATCCAAAAAACTTATAACGGTTGATAAAATATACGACAGCAGTATCATAAATAAAACATATACAAATTATTAAAGTTCATTGAAAGTTGTTACAGGTTGAACCCATCAATGATTTTATATAAAATCATAGTATAACATACTCTTCGGGGCAAATATACTAATTACACATTTCTATAAGACTATCAACTAAATTACAGTAGCATGTTTCTATATGAATATTCATTTTGGAAAGTATTTCTCATAGTATACTTTTCGGGGCAAACATTCTAATAACATACTTCAATAAGACTATCAACTAAATTACTCTCTTGCTAACGGTCGATATTCATACGAAAAGAAGTTTAATGGTCAATTATGTTGGTAAACTTTATTTCAAATCGGACAAGCAAATGTTTTAACGTGTTGAGGCAAACATAAATAAATAATTAGAGCATAGGTTTGGGAGTCACTCGTGAAAGTATTTTTCAGACTATTCTTTCTGAGGCCAAGATTCTAATAGCATATTTCAATAAGACTATTAACTAAATTACTCTCTTCCTAACGGTCGATATCATCATACGAAATGATATTTAATAGTCAATTATGTTAGTAAGCTTTAATTCAATCAAAGCAAATTGCTGAACATGTTTGAGGGAAACATAAATAAATAATTGGAGCATATGTTTGGAGTCAATAACAAATGTGTCGTGTTGAACTATCCAAATGATATCCCATGAAAATAACATCAACCAATTGTCCTAATTTTAAGGAAGAAATGTTTAAAGTCTATTGTATTTATTAAAGTAATAGTTTAAAAAAGGATTAAACTTCAAATAAAAAATAACAATTTTAGTTTGGAAAGTTTAGGTTATGTTGATGAGAATAGTCAGGGTTTTACAAAATATAGCAATTATTGAAGTTCAATGAAAGTTGAAACTAATAATAAAGAAAAACAACAGTTGCTTTTTTTTACATAATATATTCGTTTCAGAAAGTATTTTTCAGAGTATACTTTTTGGGGCAAGAATTCTAATTAGAGTAAAATTTTTCTACAGTGAACAAATTTCAGAAGCACTGCTTTTTCGTTCCCATTTTCTTGTATTTTGATAGAATTTCTTTATAATGGAGTTTCTATATAATGACCCAGCAAAAAAAAAGCGTCACCAAAAAAGTAATGAAAATTTTCTTTTTGGATCCGGAAGTGGTGCAAAAGTGACGCAGAAGCGATGAATTTAACATTTTAAATATCAAAACACTTGTGTTTTTTACAATGCGCGCACCAAAGTAAAGAAAACGTCAAATTTGCAATCGCAGTGCACAGATACCATAGACTTTTTTCCAATTATTTTTTTCACACAGTGATGCAGAATTTTGTTCTCTTTCGAACGGTACCCATCATGGATGGGTATCTTCGATTTGAATTTTTGAATTAATCACACAAATCGGTATGAAATACCCCAATGCTGCGTTGCACTGAATTTTCCTCTTTTTGTTTATCATTCTTTAGGTGTGAACGAATTCAATGTTTGGATGTAAATTAAAAAATTCTATTCATATTTTGTCAAATAAATTTTTTTTATACTTTTTTTTTTAATTTTTAATGGATTTTAACTAACGCTTGTCGGAAAGTTTTGACCTCAAATATTTTCAAAAAATTTACAATTTTTCCAGATTGGATTTAACATTTTTTGTCGACAAAATTTAAATGATTTGTACCATTTTATAAATTCTTACTCTGTTTTTAACCTATTTGAAACCAAAAAAAGTTTAAAATAATCCATTAAAAGTATGAAAAAACAAGTTATAAAAAATGAATTAAAAGAACTTCCTGTAGTTAAATGAAGAACATCATTAGGAGTGCATTCTTTCTGGATGTGCTTTTAAAGTTGTGCCTTTGGAAGAACTTTCAAATTTCTTTGCTGGGGAAGTAACTTTTCTGGTCCGTTAAGATTCATTATAGGAAATTCGACTATATGTAATTCGGTAAGGCTTTCAATTGAATGAAATATTTCTTTCTAAAGGGATCTGGCCCTGGCCTCGTAATAATGCTGAGCCATTTTCTCACGCTAGTCTTCAGCCTTGCAGACGTACTAAGAGCTTTCGTTTTGCTACCAATCCCGAGTGATCATCTACGGTCCAACTGCTCCACAATCAATGAATAACTGTTTTCATGGCAGAAGCTTTTTTCCATCCTCCACATAATATTAAATTAATCCTAATTTAGTATTTTGCTTTTCATGGTAGATCGAACCAAAAAGGAGATCTATATTTTGCGAAAAAAAGAAATTACTAGGCAGAACAACCAGCACAGCCATAGGTCGACTCAAACATGATTTTTGAGTTAATCAGATCTGAAGCAAACAACCAAAAACTGATATAATGAAGTTTGATTTTATCCTTTGAAAATAAGTTGAATTCAAGCTTTTTAATTTAAAAACTAGTCGAATTCAAGCATTTATTCAAATGTGTTTATTTAGTGTGTACCTTTCGTACTAACCTCAAATACTCACACTAAGGGGTCATAGTAAAACAATAATAACTGGCTACACACAAAAAAATAATGTTTGCCTTCAATCACATATTAATTGATCCAATTAATTTTTAATTGAATTGTCTTCAATCACAGAAATGATAGCATCAATAAAAAAATTAATTGAAAGTATTTAAGTTCAAATGAAATGTATAATGGAATTTATGTTCAATAAAGGAGAAAAAAAAATTAAATGATACTATTAATTTTTCTAATTGATTTTTGTTTTCATATTAAAAGATTTGTTGAATCAATCAAATTTTGAATTGAATATTTTTTAAAAGTCAATTAAGACTTTAATTGTGAAAAACGTTCGTGAAATTTTTTTCTGTGTATGAGCTCTGAAGAAAAACACCCACACTTAACAAAATGAACCTTAGGACACCAATTTAGCAACATATTTTGGCTCATGGTTATATATTTTTATTACATTATTTATTTTTATTAAATTTGAGACAGTTTCTTTGATTTTAATTATTTTTTTTTAACTAAAAAATGGGGAAAAAATTATACACAAAATGAAGATTTATTCGTATTTCCCATATTTTAATTTTACCACAAATGCGCCTACTATAGCTTCATATGGTTGCTAAAGCCTTTTTGCAATTTTCAACTCACATTTTTCCCCTTAAAACAACTATAAATAAAATTTTCTTGGAAATTTTCGAAAATATTGACTTATTTGTTGGCGAGGCTTCTTTCGTAATTTTAACAGTTAAGTTTAAATTAACTTAATTTTCTAAATTAAACAAAATTTTTCTGCCTGTGGTTCACTGTTTTTTAATTTCAAAGAATGGTTTTAGAGAAAGCTAGTATTCATGATTTGAAAATGAGTTGAATTCATTTTTTTTAATTTTAAGCTGAGTGAATTCAAGCATTATTCAAATTGTGATTATTTACATTGAATTTATCGAAAATATTTACTTAATTTTGTGACGTTGCGTGACGTCAGCGTTAGTAATACAGTTAAGATTTTCAAAATTTAACTTAAATATATTATTTTTTTGTTTTTAATTAATCAAAAATTTTCCAGTCCTAATAATGGCTTATAGAAATTATGTATTTTGCTTTGGAAATTGAGTTGAATTCAAAGTTTTATTCAAATGTAAATATTTACTATACTTTAAGCTTCAAATACACAGTCAGCGGCCAGAGGTCACCTCGGCTAAATGGTATTATGATAACCGGCAATCCTCTTCATGATATTAATCCCCCATTTTAGCCTTTTGTTTTTTAATGAAGATCGAATCAAAAATGAGACTTCTATCATGTGACAAAATAAATAGATGAATAGATAGTCATAGCTAGTTCGAAGTGGTTCTGAATCCATCACCTCTGAGGTAAACACCAAGAATATTTTAGGGAAAAATTAGGCGAGCCACCGTGGTGCAATGGTTAGCATGCCCGCCTTGCATACACAAGGTCGTGGTTCGATTCCTGCTTCGACCGAACACCAAAAAGTTTTTCATCGGTGGATTATCCCACCTCAGTAATGCTGGTGACATTTTCTGAGGGTTTTGAAAGCTTCTTCTAAGTGGTTTCACTGCAATGTGGAACGCCGTTCGGACTCGGGCCATTAAAAAGGAGGTCCCTG
>PGFW01005731.1:13919-24402 GCA_003123925.1 Haematobia irritans
AATGCATAACCGAAATTGACATTTGAATGACTAACAATTTATCAACAAAAACGGTGCATGTTCGACTCATTTTACTATGGTATTTGATCCTTTAATTAATAATTTACAAAAAATATTATTTATTACTCTAAATATCATTGCGAATTATACACCCTTATATCTACAAGGACATTAAAGGACCCTCTGTTAGCGTTATCAATACCTCGACTGTTGCTACTTCGCATGTGTCGCTTGTATTTGTCATAGTCTCTGCGTTCCTATTCTACTCCCATTGTTTTACGAAACTCCTGTTGTTCTTTGTAATTTATGTGAATATGTTTGTTCAGTGAGCAGTTGCCCACATGGCCAAAAGTTTCAAAAATATATTAAAATTTACATGTTTTCTTTCCTTCAGACTGATCATTGTCTGTTACCACTTACATTGACATCTGTATTGGGGTCATTGATATATATTAGGTTCATAAATAGGAGTGCGTCGAAATCTTATTTTTATAGAAAATTTTGTCGAAATTTTATTTCTATAGAATATTAGATGTATGATGAAGTCCCCTTATAAACCGATTACCCGATTTGATTTCTTGGGCTTCTAGACACCGCAATTTCTATCAACATATAGAGGTATTTTTGTTTCACAATAGTGTGTAATCCGTCCGTTTATGATAAAGGCCCCCTTATAGACAGATCATCCGATTTGATTTCTTGGGCGTATACACCACGATGACCTACGTGCCAAAAATAAATCTACCCAAAATTTGAAAAATATGCCAAAAATCGACCAAATTCTTAATATGAAAATTTTAATATATTTTTTGATCAAAAAACTCTCTTATTATTTTTATATTAGAAGTTTATATATCAGTATTTGAGATCTACCTATATATTATGTATCTCTTCTATTTCACGTGACAATTTTCGGTTTATCTGTATACATGTCCTTAGGCATTGAAAATATGTCGAGTTTAAATGTTACATTTTAATTTGCACCAACAAGGGAAAGTATATACTTCTACAAAACAGGAATAATGGACTTCCTTTTCGACCTAACACGCAAAATTAAAATTTTTGATATTCGAATTGATATAACAACTTCCGTTCAAAATTTTTTCTATAGAGAATTTATTTGTCAAAAATTTTATTTGTATAAAAAAATTTTATTTTTTGTGAAAAATTTTTTTTTGTTATAGAAATTTTTTTAAAATTTTATTTGTATAGAAAATTTGTCAAAATTTATTTTCTATAAAAATTTTATTCTTATAGAGAAATTTCACAAAATTTTATATTTTTAATGAAAATATTGCCCAAATTTTTTTTCTAATAGAATTTTGACAAATGTTCTATAAACAGTATAGACAGCACTAATGTTCGGCCGAAGCCCCGAATCTAAATACCCACAACCATGAACAAAATATTAGGGGTTCCTTTGAAAATTTCCAGGAGGGGGTCTTGACCGGACTTCCCGAGGACACTTCCCGAAGATAAATTAAACGATTTCACCTAATGAGGACATATATTCAGACTTCTTTGGCATTTTATACCAGAGACTATTTGTTATATTACATAATTAATCCCTTTATACAAGCTGTTTGAGTTTTCAGAGGAATCCATTCAACAAATCTCTTTGGTAAAGTGTTGCAAGAAATTATAAAATAGCGTCTTGATTTGATAATCTAAAAATTTCTGTAGACAGTATCTAATCTCACAATTTTAACATTGCAATTTAAGCAATTCTTCACAATGAACTTCAGCCTGCGCCTTTTACACCCTTAAAAGAAGTGACAGTGTCGATCCTATAGTGGAAGGCATATACCAAAATTGAACCGGTTAAAAACTTTCAATCCGCATACCACGTCTTTTTGTGAATGCTTAAAATACCAGAAATATTTATAAAATGTTCCAGGCAAATCAAGATAAAAACTACGCGGTTTTCTAGAAAGCCCAACCGGAGTTCAAATCCGGGAGATCGATTCTTAATGGGGGCCTATACTTAAAATATATGGACCGATTACTCACCCGTTCTCGGCACACCTCTTTATGGTCCACTCAAATACCTCTAGATTTCTAATTTTCAGCGTACAATTGCCCTAGAAGTATAATCTGGAAATTTTACATTGAGTTCAAGGCATACCTTCTTCATGACTCAGTGCGCCGCTTTTACACCTTTCAAGAAGTATGAAGTCGACTCTATATCGGACGGCCACATTACCAATGAAACCGGTTTCTAAAACACCCTTAATCCGGATACACGTTATTTGTCGAGCTTAAAATACCCAGTTAAATCCCACTTTAAAAATCTTCAGGACACTCCAGATAAAAAAACTCTACCAGGTTTCATTACGACAAACCCAAGGACGGTTCTAAATCAGGTGAGATGCGTTCTTTATGGGGGCTATTACTTAAAATATGGACCGCATACTCACCCGTTCTCGGCACACCTTCTTTATGGTCCTTAACAATACCTCTAGATTTCTCAATGTCAGAGGGCATAAATGCAATAAAAACTGCGGTTTCCTATTTAGGATCCCAAAGACATCAAAATCGCGCGAGATATGTCTGCATATATGTCGGCTATCAAAAAATGGCACGATACTCACAATTTTTTGCACAAGTACATTGTCGTGTCCCTACAATACCTCATAATTCCAATTTCAGAGTGAAATTGTGAATTGAAAAACTGCGTTTGCTATAAGCCCACATGAAGTAAAGCAGTGAGCAGACGGTCTTATATGGGGGCCATTACGAAATTAATGGCGACCGATACTCACCATTTTGGCACATCTTTTATCGTCATTAAAATACCTCTAGAATTTCAAAATTCTCAGGCAATTGCGATAAAAACTTACGATTTCATTAAGCCAAGACCCCAAGTGTGGGAGGTCCGGTTTATATGGGGAATATATCAAAACCTGACCTGATGACCATCTTGAACTATGACTCGACCGTAGACAAAAGACGATGTTTGTGCCAAAATATTCTCAGCACGATGCTTCATTATGTTGACAAACAATCTGTAGCGTGTATACCAACAGACAGAACAGACGGAATTTCCTATATAATCGTTCCTTTAAAATTTCTCCCTTGATCAATGAATAATATACTTTATATATACGTTCCGGAAATCGATATTTCGATGTTGTTCCACACAACCGGAATGACAAAACCTCCTATTATACCCCTCGTCACCACCTCCTATGGTTGCGTTGGGGTATTAAGAGAAGCTATCAATATCAACGAAAAAATTCTTTCCTCAAAATTTCCTATTTCTCTATAGAAAATTTTTGATCTAAGATATACTTCTAAGAAAAATTGTGGTGATTAAATTTATACCAAAATTTCGCCTCGAGGGACATATTTTTGCAAAATTACCAAAGCTCTTCAAGAATTACTATTCCCCAATCTCACCACACCAGTTATAACATATCTATAATCTTGTTGGTAGGATTCTTCCAACTCGGCAACCGGTGCGCCTTTCTTAGACACCCAGTTTATGTCTTATTTGTGTATCCTATAAAGACACCGTCACCTCCATCGTGGATCGTGCCGTTCTCAATTTTTCTCTATTTTTTCTGGAAAAAATACTGCGCCAAAAAAACGAACAATTTCATTTAAATCGTATTCTTGCTAGAAAATGTTTGGTAAACTTGTTTTGTCTTGTTTTTTTTTTTTTTCTTTCTTATTTTCGTAGGACAATCTACCCTCGTATCTATAGAAATTTTGGTCCAAAATCGTTGTCCAATTTTTGTTACAATCTTTCTTTGCATAGGGAACACGTTTTGTAAAACATTTTACGGTCATATAGAATCATGATCTCTTATTAGAAACCATTCTTCACATACATTTTTCACTTGATATCGTGACACACCCTTTTAGGCCAACCACCTCTTCTCTCTCCTATGCTTAGAAACATGACAAAATCTTCTCTTCTATAAAAAAATCATAGAACACTATTTTCAAAAACATTGCCTACTTTCTATATCGAACCAACTTGCTAACACCACTTCTAAGAATAAATTTGACTATCAATCACCTTAAAAAATCGCTTCTGTTAGAACATATACCCCAAACACCATTTTGCCTTCACAGCACATATATTGTTCATAGATTGGTTCCAAACAAATATTATTTGTATCTGTAAAATATTATGTTCACCTCTTAGCGTAGAAATTTTAAATGAAACTTTTCTTTGCCTGTGGATATTATTTGACAGGCTCGGTCAACGTGTACTTCCGATTATTTTGATTGAAATCTACTCTCTAAGGTGTCTATTCTATCTAAAACACATATTTATGCTATATATAGGCTATTCTAAATATAATATATGATTTTAAGGACAGTCTAAAACATACATGTATATTTACCAAACCATTTACTGTCCAAACGATATAGTAATGTCTTCGTAACATATATAACATTATACTTCCCCAAACCATGTCTGCATCGTAGTTTATGAACATTTATTGCGTTGCACTTAAAAAATACTTGTCGTTAAGAAATTTCGTAGTTCCAAACACTCATAAATTTTTACACACCCGGCCCAACCCACCTCAGAAAAACCGTCCTCTCACTCTTCTTCGTCCGTCCGGGGTGCTGTATAGAAAAATTGTGTGAGGAATACTTTCTGCCAATAATTATCAACATCATCAAGAATTCTACAAATCACACAAACAAGATTCGATGACCAACATCAATTTCAACTCTCTAACACTTAACTTGCAATTCCTTGGAACGGGATTCACTTAATTATTGTTATTTGATCAATTAATTAATTTTACTATCAAGCCATTCCGCACATAGAAACCAATTAGAACAAAATTAATTGATATTTGTTCATGTTTCCAATTAAAATCATTAATTTTGATTCAATCCAAATGTTAATCCACATTCCGGAAATAATTTTCGAATCTACAAACGTGGATGACATATTTTTCCGTTATCCAACTTACACATGTGATCTCGATCCAAATCACCTTTGTTGATCTGACAAATTGAAGTTTTGCAGCACATTGGAAAAGAAGCGAAACGCGGAACACACTCGCAGAATGGAGCTTATTTACTTCAACGAAGCGTATGACCGGAGAGATCAGTCTGTCTGACCCATGTAAAACTCATTAACGACAACGCCGTCTGGCGCTTCTGTTTTCGCGTAAATTGATAAAACATGACTTGGCACCTTCTGTCCTGCCTGCATCAATAATGTGTGCACTAAAACTATTCTTGAACGCCAACAACAAATTCATAGCAACAAGGTGAATAAAAAGTGCTCCTGCAACAAACACAATGGCCACGTGCGTAAAGGTTTGAAAAAAATCATATGAGAAAACGGCATTTGAAATTACACGCTGTTCTTGTGTCATTCTGTCTACTATATCTGTACAAAATGGAAAACAATCCCTACCGTTTATTGACACGGTAAGAAATTAATGAACATCCGTGAATACCGTTTCCATTGAAGCCTGTTTACACTAACGGCGTTCAATGGAAAATATACTTTTTTTCTTCACTTTCTTTAAGTGACCCCAATTTTATTACGTGAAACATTACAATTCAATCTAATCCAACTCCACCATTTTTATCAATTATATAAGAACCTATCTGTCTCTTGCAATAAATAAAAGGTAGGGTACCGTACTTGATCTTCCTAAAATTATAAATTCTTCTCTTTAACTCCCTAGTTTTCTTTACAGAACCAAGAGCGGTATGGCGTTTGTTGGTCAAGATTCACCTTGAAAGTTGCGAACACTCGACATCCAGGCCCCTGGCGTTGGTCCACCTCTACACACTCCTCGCCATGTCTCTGTCTCTTTACCTGACCCTTTTCAGTCCTTCCAACCCAAGAGGGAGAGCAGTATATCCCTGCATATTCACTAAACCCTCCACACTTCGCACCCCTGAATCCCTACCCGCTAATTAGTAAAATTAAGCTCTTCTCTTTTGGCCCATTTTCACCACACCACATATCCCGTAACCAATCAATATCGAAAATAAGCTAACAAAATATGGTATTTTCCATTTACTATTTTTTAATCTGATTTCCCAGAACATTTGCAAACCATTCCTACATCATCTATTTAGTAATCACCCAAATAGCCTGCATTGCTTTCCCATTATTTTTTTGTCTCTCTGCACTTCGGTCTTCACCCAATTTTTAATTAGACAGATCCCTTCACCCATGCTGCGGACGAATTTTAGACAAGGAATCTCTACTAAACATTAAAATTACCGAGCCTCCCTTAATCACACCCTTTTTCATTGCTATTTCAAGTATCTCACAACAGCCAAAATTAAGCATCTTATAAATCTTGCAACTTGCGAACCTAAGAACTTGAACGCTTCCGAATACTTCAAATATGCACCTCCTCCTCCATATATTTCACACACCCAACACTCTAATTGCAACTTTTAAGATTCCACCACAAAATTAAATTTCTAATTCATCGTTTACTTCACGAAACACAACTCACCTCTCCTAGCTTACAGTCCTGAGCGTGATTTATTGCCAAACCCTCTAGATCCCGCGCACTCTACACTCACCTCCTAGAAGGAACATCATACCATCGTTCCTCTCACCCTACCACTCCTGATTATATCAATTTTATTTTTTCACCTCCCTAACAGTTGTTCATTGATTAGTAATTGTATTTGTACAGTTCATGTTGGAGAACACAATAACCCAACATGAACTAAGAACCAAATTTATTGTCTTTTGCATAATTAAACACAAAATAATAACCAATACTTGAAATTATTATTAAGAAACACATTATTTTCTTGTTATTTTCAATAAAGACTAAATACGGTTTTGGCCCCTGAAACTCTACCCACCTGCCACCCTCCCCGAGCTCAGGTGCCTCCGGACAGATACGGTTCCGCAATATATACATTTTTTGATCGAAATTTACTAGACCAATTTCAACTTCAAATCTATTTACCAGTGAATGAATCAAATAGTGATTGATTTTCTACACCGGTCACGAGTTAGTCGCGAACAACTTATATTAAACATTTTAACTTGAGTTCGCAATTAAAACTGTGCATTGAATTTACTCGGTTAAAAATCAATCACGTTTTTAATTGATTGTCAATCACACAATTCAATTGATTCCGTGACAAAAAGTCAATTAAAATTTTTTAATCTGAACAATCGTCCGTTTGGTTTTCAACCTCAAAATGGCGGTGATTAGATACTTATCAATTTCGTGATTGAAGACATTCAATTAAAAAAATGATGAGAATCCGCCGATTTTCGTAGATTGCAAATCACAAAAAATTTTTTTGTGTCGAACTTCTAGCCAACGTAAAAACTTCTCTTTTTTGTTGCTCTTTTAGAATTTACCACACCTATGGCAACCGTGACGTGCTAGAACATCGCATTTCTCGATACCCCGACGTTGCAATGAAGACTTGAACAACTCTGCAGGCATTCCCTGGCTTTCCCCACATCCTCCCACCCCGGTCGCTCGTACCCGAACTACCGACCTTGTGAACTCTGCCCAGACACCATCTCCGTGAACTAATCGAAACTACCTACGTATCCTTAGATCCACATTTGTCTGTCCCTTCATCGTCCCTGATAAGAGCAGTGATCCTGTACACTACTCTGATACACCGAAATTCACACATTTCTAGCCGCCTCTATCTAATCTTCCGTTATTACACGAATAAAGACACTCATTGTGACTGGAGAAATGTCAATTTCGGAAGTGTGGCACACTGGCATTAATCATGATAGTCTGAATACAGATCAAAACGTTTTATCCCAAAAAGATATGCAATATACTATAAGGCATACATTCATTCCATTAGTAATCAGCGTTATCTGCTGTAATAACAGACTATTAAAATACTACATAAGGTTGGTATATATGTCATTTGTATTTGCTTTCGATATTTTACCCAACTACATTGGCCTTTAGTTGCCAAAACATCTGGCTCAAGTGGGTAAGTTTACGTATTTTTCCCGTCTGGTAACCAAATCTCCCTTGGATATTTACTCCTCTGGAAGAGATCTATAACTGTACGTTTGAAGTATGCTACAATTTAATGTGAGGTGACCTCTGGGCAATGTCAAATCCAATTCCCAGGCAAACCATCCAGTCTCACACACAACTTCAGTCACGTACAATTAGAACACAGACGTTTCTTTGATGTTTTGTTGATGTTTTATGTGATTTTGGTTGTTATTTCCGATTTTGTTTTAATTATCTATTTTTTTCCTGCTTACATTCGTCGTCTCAATCTGGCAAGCAGCCTTGCTAATATGGTTGACGTTGTTTCCTTTCATTGTTCCTTCTTTTTCGCCATTACACCTCTTCAACAGCCAATATTTCAATTGGGGCTTTGGCCCACATGTGTTTGAAATGTGTATGGAGATGCCAACATCTCTGTCGCTGCCAACGTTGCTTTGGTGAGGGACTGTGGCAACCATGGTTGTGGTGTTTGGTTTGGCGATGAAATAGCTTCTACTTACCTACTCGGTGGCTAGAATATTCCGCAACGTTTCGCCGGGTAAGCACAAAACGAAGCGTCAGAATATACAGCGATGCCCGGCCTTTGACTTGAACGTACTCCAGTTGGTTTTGTAAATTTAGTTTTGTTTACGGTAATTCCGTGGCCGTTTAACGCGCTTAAGCAAGGAAAAATATTTCGTATTAGGCCAAAAATACAATTGTATTATTGTTGTAGGAAGGGTCTTTAAAAAGCTCTCTTTCGTTTTATTCGTTGGCTATGTCCGACCGTTTGGGGCATCCGTCTTTGCTTGTTTTTATTAGACAAAATAAAATACACCTCAAATCGCTTGAGTGGCTTGGTGGTGTAGTAGATCGTATCTCGTTGTCGTCGGTATGTTTTGTTTTTGTTTTCATTTTTCGCGCTAATGCATTTCGTCACCCCCTCCTAAATACGATTGTATCTCGTGTTATATGCCGTACAAAATGCCGCCGCTGTTTTAGATATAAAACACAAAACACCCAAACAATTCTCAACAAAAAATATGAGTACGTCGAGTGTGCTCGGAGTGCATATGTGTGTGTTGGTGTGGCTGCATGGTACTTAGTGACCAATCAGTGCTGCCGCTACTCACTTCAGATCGAAGTACTTTTGCTTCATTCAACAAAATTTACTTCGTCACTCCTTCTTCCAAAAATGCTGCTTTCACTTTTTGTTCTGCTTGCAAACTTCTTTCCCACCCATATTACCCTACATGTTTTTCCGTTATAATTACCGATGACTTAGCGGTTTTACATCATTCGACATTTATTAACCGATAGTGGGACCAATTTTGTTGTTAGAGACCATACTATACTTTTAACGTTCACTTCGTACCAAATTTCATCCGGATCGGCATGAAATTTTGGTTCTTTCTTTAGAGGCTCCGCCCAAGCACAATCGGCGGGATCCAGTTTATAAGAGGGGGCCTATATATAATCTATGGACGATGTGGCAACCAACTTTTCTGCATGTGCGTTGTTAGCAGAATCACTATTTCTTGAAACCATGCTACCGAAAATTTCAGCTGCGATCGTATGGAAATTTTTGCCTCTCGCTCTAGAGTTCCCCCGCCAACGCCCAAAATTTGGCCGGGGCTCCAGTTTACATATGCGGGCTGACTACGTTAACAGTGCTCTCTTTCCTTCCGGAAGTTAGCGACAGTCTAGAATTTCAACCACCGACCAAAATACTATTACTTTATCGTAGGTCTTAGAACCAATATTTCCGATGCTGTTACAGGACAGGAATGACACTAGTTAACTATACCCACTCCTATGGATCTGGAGCCGGTATAATACAAATGAATTCTATAGTTCTTGTTTCTCACAAAATGGTATTCAATTCAATTTATTCAACTCACTCCACTCTTTACCAAATCTAATTCACTCTTCCTTCATAGCGGCCAGCACTCGTGGTTGACAATCTTATTGTGAAGAGAGAAAAAGGAGAATAAAGAGAATCTCCAAGAGATTCAGAGAGTTATTAAAATTGTAAGCAAATATGAGTGATTTGATTTTATTCACCAAAGATGAAATGAAGGTGTTTTATTGCAATAACACCTCTCCCCCATAAAATATATTGAAAAAGTGTTTTTTTATTTGAAATTACTTTGAAGAGTGAGAGTGTTTGAAAATTGGAAATTTGAGAAATGTGCATGCAAAAAAACTAACTAACTCGTTGTTCATCAACAATCTTCCCCTGTGTTTATGTTTATACGGTGTGGGAAAATACTTTTGGGTTTACGAAGAAAGTTGCCACCGCTAAGCTTAAAGTAAGAAATTTATGTTTATTCGTTAATTGCAGTGTTGCCATGTTCAACTCTTGGTCATTGCTCAAATTTATAACTTCAGTCGAACTCCGTCCACTGGCCCTGAAGTTAGTAGCGCAATGGATGACACGTCCGTTCAGTTCGACGGTTGAATGTTGAATCAAAAAGTCATTTTCACTCTAGGACGCATAGAGTAAATCAATGGGGGATTAATCAGGTTCGAATTAGGAT
>PGFW01005731.1:24427-35845 GCA_003123925.1 Haematobia irritans
CAGGTCAGTGCTATAATTAAATTCTATAATTAAAGGATTTTGTTACACGTAAAAAATTACCATTATGTTCCAAAACGAATAATATTTTGATTAAGAGAAAAACTAATTTCTGACAGCAAAGCAGCTTCAAATTCCATAGACTTCTGGTCCGCAAATGCGATTAACTTAAATTGTCCTTGATACCATCTGGCATCTTGGCGTTGAGGACTTGGCCCGGAAAACATTTTTCTTGCACCTGTGAGTATACCCAGACATCGGTTTCCAATTTCCTCCGTTTTGCTGTGGAACCATACTCTTGTTAACTGATCAGTCATACACAATGCTCCTTTGTTAATGATAGTATACAAGGCTGTCTTTTGCAACTGGGCAAACGATTTTTGATTCCTTTTGGACGATGGCAGCTCATCTGGTGATCGTTCTCTATTTCCTTCAAGAATTCCTTGCGGCCATTTTAAGGAATCGCTTTGCTTAGCCGGAAAACTGCTTGGGTCGGCTGATCCTAATTTCTTTAGATAACAGCGAAGACATTCTGGCGTTCTATTAATCATCTTCTTGAGGGATTACCTCCTTTTGATACCGTTCACCCCTAATTTCGAAGAGAGAAGGTTTCGAGTTGGCCAACCACGCAGAGGATTCGGATAAAGTTCTACAGCGAGCGTCGACAGCTAGCTTATAGGGGCCTCAAGACTTCGGCCATGACGTGGCGTCCAAGGATTTATGCAATTAGAACTTCAGCATAATAACGCCGTCCACGTGGGCGACTGAAAGTTAATAGAGGAAGATCGTTTTAAGGTGGATTTTGACACGAAATACGTTCAGACAGGCATATACTATGATTTTTTCTGCCGGGTATGATATATAGATTGAAGTCAAAATAATTGCTCTAGTGGCCTTTTCACTTGCTAGTGGTTTTTTGGATGTAAGCTATAGCGTTTAAGATAGCAGATAACATAGGAAAAAAGGAATTTATGAAAAGGTTCGAGAGGTTAGATGAATTCAATATATTAACCTGATTACATATTCTCATAGAAGAGCCCCGAACAATATATGGTCCTTATTTTGAATACTGAAAAAGGGAAATGCATTAATTTGTTATTTCTAAGTTTGGTGTGATATTTTTTGTTATATTATTCTCGTCCGTGCGGATCGACTTTATAGTATTTTTTTACAGAGATACCCTCCCCATTATGATTGTGAAGCGAGGTGATGATTTTATAAGAGGCCCATATGAATTATTGGTATTTTCCGTTTATAACACATATGCTGTCAGATGATCATAAGAGATTGCCTATAGATCATATACTATGCATGCAGACAATATGTAGATATGCAAAACAATATTTATGGGTTATTAATAAAGACGCCCAATCGGGGACGTATATCGGATTGTAGGTTCTATAGTGGGAAACTGGAGGTCTATCTTAACATTGTTCCGCCTGGCGGGGCTCCTGCCTGTTCTTCTGGCCTGCTCTCATTTCACTAAATCTCTTGAATATATAACTGGGAACTAACTCCGAACGAATCTCATGGAGATATTGGCGTAGGAAATTCTTGCTTCCTGGAGACGGTGCACAAGGTATTTACAAATTCCGGAGAGCAAATTCCAAGGCGAGGGGAAATACGCTGGCCTTGTGGCAAAGCCATAGAGATGGCTGGATTTGCCTTAGGAACATTGGAAAAGCTAATGGCTTGGCATATCGGACGATTCACTTTCTCACTATACGTCAGCTGGCTACTTCATCGCCAAAATAACAGATACAAATGATTACAGTATAGGACAACGGGAAGTGTGGACCCGATTATTAAATAATTTGTACCGGAATCAATACAGGTCCTTGTAAATTGTTTGTAAAAGGGACATTTGTATAAATACATCACAGTCGAGTAGAACGAACATAGACTGTTGCACGTTGAGGTGGTCCCATTCAAGGTGATACATTGTAGCTCAAGTACTGAGGAAAAAGAGGTAGCGGACGACGACGACGGACGAGACATTTAGAGATTCGACCAGAATTTAACCACCAGAATAGATTATAACTATATTAAGCAATCGATGTTACAGAACGAATGACAAATTTATTATCCCATGCCTTAGTTAGATAAAGAAGGTTTACTATTGAGCGCCGACCGAATGAACACCCAAGGGATTTCAATACAAGATCTGAAATTTTAAAGAACTTTTGGATCGTTCCCTGAGTAATTAGGTATGAAGTAAACTCTTTAGATCCCCGACGTTTTTTTGTTTTTTTCCGCGACGACAAGGGAGAACGATGCTTGAACATTTACCAAGAGAACTAAAAGAAAAAGAAGAAGAGGCAGAGACGCAGGACAAAAAAAGTGTTTAACGCTGGAGGGAGGAGGTGGGGGTTATACTGTCAAAGGTCACAGTTTTTTAACAAATGTTCCTTTTATTTGTACGCCCATTGGCTAACCCATGTGCACACTGTGATCACCTTTTTCATGGTACACCCTCCTTTCATACGACAATCTTTTTTTCGATTCCTGCACTACCGGGAACACCAAAAAGGTTTTTCATCGTGTATTATGCCCCACCTCATAAGTGGCTGTTACATTCTGATTTTCAAATCTCTCTAAGTTTTGTCCTTGAAATCTGTAGCTCCGGGTCGACTCGCTATAAAATTGTTGTCCCTTGTGGGGTCTTAGTCCTGTAACAGTAATCTCATTCACTCATTGATTAAAGATGCCACCACCTGTTGATGTATAACAATCATTGTATATTCTAGATTATCGTTGTAGTACATCGGTGCCTTCCATAAACTAACCTAACCTACCACCAGTGTTTTGTGTTTCAAGTTGTTACAAAAGGGTTTCTCATACTAACTAAGCCCTCCTAAGGTCTGATGGCGTGTGTGAGGAATTTAATGTGAATAACCCGTCAATGGTAATGCAGTTAAATGGATACACTTACCTATTAATTTTGAATAAAAATTCTTTTGCTACATTAAAAAAACAGTGAACCTCTACTTCATTAAATTCAAGCAACCTATTTTATGTTCATTGAATATTAATGGTTGAAATTTCCTTTACTTTTCCGGTACGTATTAATGACTAGAAAGATAAAAACTGTATACACAAACAAGATAAAATTACTAATCTTTTCTCCCACAAAATATTTCGATGTAATAAACATTTTAAAATTTTACAATATGTCAATCTTTAACTTCTTATCACTAAAATGCATGTTTAACATTGTTTTTTCAAACTAATAAGATTTTCTGTTTAAAAAGGAAAAATTATGTCTATAAATTTTTCTTAAATTTAAATTTTATTTATTTTATGAATATTTATTATTTTATAATATACATGTTTATTTAAATTGTTATAGTGAAGCCAGATATTCAAGAGTCATAGATCTGCCTAGTATGATGCCTATGGACCCAAATAGTGTACCTGGATAACATAATCATTGGCATGAAAGAAGACTATATAGGAACCTAAAAGCATCTAGATTTTAGGTTCTTTTAATTTGGTGCTACATCAATAAATAACAATTTTTTTTTGAAAACTGTTACCTAAAGTTTGCACATAATAAATGTCTTACAAACTTTATTTACAATAAAACAAAATATATTGTTTCCAAAAGACACAGCTAATTCGTTTATAACAAGCATGTTTCTTTCTGACTTTAGTTCTTTAATAAGACAACTCTTGGTAAATTCATTGTAAAAATTTAATATAGTAGTTATACCATGAACTTTTTCGTTAAATTTCCTAAAATTTTTGAATATAGTATTTAGAACCTGGTTTTTCGATCTAACGTCCTGAACCCACGGGTCATTTTTTATTCATTTTACCATTCTAACCATTGACCACGACCAACCTAAACTACGTGTCTTTCAAATAAAATCGCTCTTGTTATCCCTAACGTCCTTTCTTGATATTGTAACGACCAGGACAAAATTACGTCCAGAGTTCTCATATCCTCAAACGCCCGTACCTCAACCCACAGCGCTCTTACACATTACTACTTCTCCAAGGTTTCTCCAGTATTTTCTTGTTCGTGTTACACCCTAAGTGTATTTTTTCCCTTCCGGACATTCCATTTCTACACTATTAGTTAAAACCAATACCCATATTGATTTTTTCCCTTCTTCAGTTGGAAATGTCAGTATATTCTCTGGTCCAACCAATCATAGGGAATTTATTGGTCATAATGTTAATTTATATCCTCTATATGAAATTATCGCCCACATTTTTGTTTAAGCTCTTTTAGCAGCATATTTAATTCGATCCTTTAAATCATTGCAATATATCTTTAACTACATTTTATTATTGATCAATTTTCTATTTTTTTACAGTTTTAGTTTAACTTTCTAGAAAATAAGATTTAATAGAAACCAAATTACAACCATAAATTCCATGGTGTATGATACAAAGATTATTCCGTGCATACCTTTTGATCAACTTAATACCTTTTATTTTTCAATTTCTAAACATTAATAATTCATGTAGCGAACTACTACACCCAATTTTATAATTCTCATTGTCCAATACAGGGAAGTTTCATAAATTCTAATCACCTAATTTTTTTAGATTTAAATTTAACAGTTTTAATCCTTAAATTATACTCTCATTATATAGTTTTCTAAATTTTTTTTCTATACTAATTTATACTTTTTCTCATATTCCTTTTAGAAAACATATTAAAATATCAAAAGTAGACATTGTCACATACCAACCGTTCCATGTGTTCATAAATTAGCAAGCCTTTAGTTCATTTTCTTTTCACTATGTGGGTTAAGTTCAATGTCCTATCTTTCATTGTATGCACGCTTCATTATCATCATAATTATTTGTATTTTCTCATTGCAATTTTATTTTATTTTTTTTCTAATGTAAGAAAAACACACGGAGATAAATAAAATCAGTAAAAACTAATCAATCAACACCCCAAACACATCCATGATAACTCCCACGGTCATTAGTATCTACTATAGTAATAGAAGAACTCCTTTGTATCATTTTCTAGTCTTCCATGTACTGTCATATAAAACATCACGTTCAACATTATTATGTGCAGTTGGAACAGCTCCAAATAAATCCACATTGCAGCCATGCCTTTCATTTAGCACACCAACCCATTCATGTCATTGAGTGAAAATCAAGGCTAAGAATAAGAAGTAGGAGTGAGGTGTGTTTTAAAATACTAAGAGAAAAGTTCCTCTGAATAACAGAACACAAACAAGGACTTTCTATTAAAAAGTGTAAATTCGCTATTTTTCAAAGAATAGAGGAGTAACGATGCCAGAGTTTTTATACCGACTATATCCTCCAACAAGCAGACAACTATTGAGTAGTAAAGATCGTATGATAGGTCTGTCGCTTATGGGCAGCAAGGTCTCTATCTTTAGACATTTGGAATACACTCTCTGCCATTCCATCTTATCTTCATCATCACATTCCACTTAGTTGTTAGTAGGTTTGTTATTTAGATATCACTTCTTCTTCTTCGTCTTGTCGCCCAAAGATTATTATCCTTACTCTTTCTTTGGGACTTTAAATCGATGCCATTTGTTTCAACTTAAAGTATTTCTGCAACCTTTTCATTATTGTTGAATCTGGTTCCATAACAATCATGTTTCAAGGGGGGTGATGGGGTGTTTGTCGAGCTGGATACATGGACAAATGGTAACACGCAACCCTCTATAGACCACCACGTTAGTTTCTCTAATCTACATATCTATACTCTTACTCCTCACGAATGGTAATTCATGTTTTTGAGCGTTCTTTCTATCTTTACTTATGTTTTTAAGTTCGTGTTGTTTTTTTTTCCCTTAACAACAAAAAAAATAAATATAGATGATAATAAGAAATAATTATGATGATAATGAATCGTTCTCAATACACATGCCAGATATAATGATTATATCTATAAAAACACCATGAACTCAAAGTGCTCTATTATTAACAATGGAACAGGTTTACTCATTTAACTTTAATATGGATTTTTATGAAATTTTCCTATCTTTTCTCCAAGACCTTAAAAAAGAAGAACCACATTATACATGAGATCAGAAGAAAGTTTCACCAACAAAAGACGTATATTAAATATTTCATTTCAGTCTAGCAGATGTTGACACTTTAATATAAGGCCACAAGAGGATGTGTGGTTGAATTACTCTGGATATTGACACCTTCCTTATGTCGACATGGGATAAGAGGGTTATAAAAGTTGGGTTTCAGGTTTCGCTCCATCAAGTGCTCCTTGCATGTTGCCGGTAAAATTCTAAAAGAGAATTAAAGAGTATCGATTAAGTATCGCAAAAAAATATGGGAACCGTTAGTAATCTGCTGTGTATCTCAACATAGTATTCTTTGGAGAGTTTTGTTCATGTCAATTTTAATTTGTGAAAGTACACTAAAGAAGACTGGTCACCGCAGGAATCTAAAATTAAGAATTAAAAATTAAAACGCACAATATGTACACTTAAGTCAAATCATATCAAGTTAAATGCTGCCACAATCTTAAAAACACAAATTTTTATCATTTTATATATAGCTAATAAGAAAATTATTCCAATGCGGTGCACCAAGTTTGCCATGGGGAAGGGTGTGTGGAGACATAACTGTAAGCATCTACACGTTGTAAAGTCCAACGCAAATCAAATTGGGTTGATTTGTTTTAATGAGATGTTAGGGAGGCAATGGCAATGCTGAATGTCAACAAAGATACGTAGGGGTGTACCGAACAGAAACTACTGAGAACTAGAGACTTGGAGGAAAGTAGTAAAAAACGGAACCTTGTCAGAAGGCGCTGGGTGGCGGTGACCGGCGGTAGGGCGTGTTGGAGGCTTGAGACCTGGAGACGCTAATGTTCGGTCACTGTAGGCGTCACCAATATAGAGGAAGAAGGCGATTTCGGCCTGGCCAAAGAGTGTGTATATTTGACAGAGAAGCGATAGTTGTAGTGGTCACCGTGGAGCAATGGTTGATGCAATGGGTACGAATCATGAGAAAGTGACGTGGGGTCAAGATCCCGGCTTCGATCGCACACCAAAGGCAGGTTTTTACAGGATAAAGTAGTGTGCGCAAGTAAAGTTTTCGGAAAATTTCCGAAAGTTTCCACATTTAGCGTCTACTAATAAATTATTGTACGAATGAAGACTTCAAGAGTGTCGTATGGGAAAGACTTAAATCAGAAAAGAAGCACTGGCTGTTATAAACGGAAATACGACTGGGTGTGGACCAAAACTATGGTGTTTAAGGTAAAATAAAAGGTTGTAAAAGACTTTAGTGGGAAGACTTTTCGGTACGGGCTTTTTCCAAAAAAAATGTTCTTCTTCCGTGTAGCCCAAGTGAACAGACCTAAAAATCTAGATGTAGGTTAGGTCCATATAAGAATGCTGGAAAGTATGTTATCGGTCCTGCTTTGGTATGAGGCCTGCATGATAGACGCCATCCCTAGATTGGGGTGAATCGTTGGGCTTAATAGAATGTAAAGAAACTGAATGTTTCATAAAAATAAATAAATATTTCAAAAAAAAAAAAAGGTTTCACAATTCAAGAAAATTTAGTAAGGACAGGTAAATTTCTTTTTCCACAAGAAATTCTTAGTTGCCGGAACGTAAAATCTTTAGTGCCATACGAAGTTCAGGAGGCTCACGATGTAAGGAATTGTTCCAGTTTTTCAACATTCTGAACAGTTGTGGTGGGATACACGGAACTAGTAAGGATGGATGGCTTACATGTGTTATAATTTTTCCCTTTTCCGGGTCTTGTGCAACTAACGTACAAAAAAGTCACGGAAACTTTTCTCGAAAATATAATAATGCCGATGACTAAAAGAGAGTGAATGGACTTTAATGTCAGAGAGGTCACGTGTTTTTTAATGTAAGACCAGGCATCTTTTTATCAAATGGTAAAAACTCGTTAAGTTGATCGATGTGAAGCTGATACCGTGTGACCGGAGACGGGTCCACGCTTACACCCTTAATGCCCAAGGGGTGCCCTTTAAGGCGGCTTCGTAGATATGGAAGCCTTGTTGAAAACACACCTTAAGCCAACAAAACTGGGAGGTTGGAGGGTTAGGTTAGGTTAGGGGCAGCCCGGTGTCGAAGTCACTAGCTATTCATCTCCATTGTATACCGACGGGTGAACTTCTCTCTTATCACGAGTGCGTGCCCCGGAGTGGCCAGGTAAGAGCTCGCAATGACAAGGAGGACTCCCTTTTATAGCCGAGTCCGACGGCGGTCCACATTCCAAGTGAAACGACTTAGAGAAGCTTGAACCCCTCAGAAAAGTCACCAGTGGCGTACTGAGGTGGATAACCACCGCTGAAAAATGTGGTTGGTGTTCGGTCATAGCAGGGGGTGGCGAATCGGTGGGGCTGAACCGACGACCGGGGTGGTGTAAGTGCAAGTCGGGCATGCTAACCATTGCACCACGGTGCCCCGTGGCGCAATGCTTACATGGGGTAAATGAGGAAGAAAGGGAAATTTATTAAAGTGTGCTTTGCAAGCATAGGAGGGAGAAGGTTTGTCCGTATAATTTTGCTTGTGCCGGGTGTTTGTTTTGTTTTTGATTTGTATCCTAACATTGTTTTTAGCGAGAGAAAAAGGGCATCAGAGGGGTAGGAAGTCAATATGAGTTATGCGAAGTAACGATACCGAAGGCTTATGTGTATAGAAGGGAAGGAAGGGGGTTTGGAATTGGGTGTTTGTAAAAGTTCGGGTCCGGCCAACGTATAAATGGTTGTATACCTCCACCATGAGGATGGGGGTATAATTAACTTTGTCATTCCGTCTGTACACAGTCAAATATTGCTTCTAAGACCACATAAATAAATATATATTCTGGGTCGTGTGAAAATTCTGAGTCGACGCTAGCATGTCCGTCGTCCGCGCCGTCGTCCTCGTCGGTTGAAATCACGCTAACTTGGGTCCGAACGAGACAAGCAGCGCTGAAACTTCACAAGTAGTTGTATCCGATGTAGGGTCGATGGGATTGAAAAGGCCATACGGGTCCCTGACGAGTACGCGCCCTTTCTTACCTATACATACTATGGGTTCTGTCCTGATCTCTGAAAAAGAATGAAATTTTTTAATGGGTTATTTCTTTCTCTCTCGAGATATTTGTAACGCAGATTATTAAGGCTATGATTTATTATTTGCTGTCAGAGATGGAAACAATGATCTTATATGCGCATTGTAGATATGCAAACAATTATTTATGGGTTTTAATTCAAGACCCCAAATCGGGGAGTCGGTTTATATAGGGGCTGTTTGCACATGCTATCAACTAATTGAAATTCCGGGATTTTTTGTCAATTTGTGAAAGATGTCGGAACACTATCCTGGAGAGCGAAATTCCGGGACAATCCCAGATGAATCCCGGCCATATTGGGTCCAAGCCTAAACTGAGGCATGGATGCCTAGAAATGAAGCTAATGGTGGCTGGAAACATCTTCTCATACGTTAGGCTGGGTACTATCTAGTATATGTATGACTGTGGGCCAATCAATTTGATCAAACATTTGTAAAAATGTGTAAGGTATAAGTAAAGTTTCACGTGATTGCACACACTGGTACACGTCCGAAAAAAAGTGAATCTCGTTTATAGCTAGAAGAATGAACTACCATCGCACTAAAATTTGAACGTAAATTACTACCACATTTTGAGATTTTCCACAAAGCGCTTTGATTAAACCATGGAATTATTTAAATACCCTGATTGTATCTTGTTTAACTCTGTGCAGTTCATCGAAATTAACAGTCATCTCAATAGAAGAAAAATAACTAAAAAAGTAAAAAGAAAAATCAATTGGCCGAAAATCATGACCATAGTTTAATATCCATGACAGTAGTTCATATCTGACTATTTTGGGAAATCGTAATTTATGAATTGTCATATATTAATTTATTAACGGTCATGTGAACTTTATACACTCCAGTTTATTCATATAATTAGTTTTGAGACATACTTAAAAAAAGACTAAAGATTCATTTAAGTCCTGTGGAAATTCGAATAAAAAAAATAACTACAAAAATAATTTTTTCCAATAAAAATAAGTTAAATTTAGCGTTTAGTTCTAACTACGCGAAATTTTTTTCTGTGTAGTTTACATCTTCAATGCATTGATTGGGTCTTTCGCATTTCTAATACCCGCGAAAATTTTTATTGATTGCAAAATACATCGGTTATTGTAGTTTTTTGTTTAGTTATTACAAAATACAGCTTTGAACATGCAACGCCTCAATATCATCGCAAAACTTGTCTATTGCTTGTTTTGTTGACGTAACGCCGTCAATTTTCCCCTAATGAGCACGTGAAAAATGTCTTGTATGTTTCTTGGATAATTGTCATCGCGCATATTTCGTTTAATGTCATGCCTTTCGATGATGCTATGTTGACTGTCCCTCAAATCGCTTCGCAGTATAGAAGAGCATAAACTTTACGAAATTTCTAATCTCAATAATATTATTTATTGGCAACGTCAGCAACCTCATCGGCGTCATAACAGTTTATAGGCCATGTTGTAACTACACTCATCTCAGCCGCTAATACGTTTGTTTTTGTTCATTATTCCGCGTGTGGTATAATCGTATTTTTGAGTATTGCCTATTTATGCATTTGCATTATTCTATCCTGCTTTGCATATTACACTCTCTCACTTTGTATAATGAGTATGGATGTTTGTCATCATAGCTAAATTGTATATGGGGTGTATCGGTGTATATGTGTGATTTTGTGGTGATTATTGGTTTGGTGAAGTGGTGAAAAGTACATTACTGAGTTGTATGTGTCATATATGTATGTTCTATACATCGTTTAACCTGTTCTTGCAACAGGATAATAAAACACCGGGATTAAATGGAAAAGAGAGCGCAACAGCGAAACCAAAGTCATCTGGCATCTGCGTTTAGATATTTGGTGTGTTGTTGGTATTTCTTTTGATGTTGTTGTTGTTGTGACAAATGTAATTTAAACGTTTCCATCCAACGATTTGTCTAGAAGCATTCGTTCGAATATTTACATTGTGTAAATCATCTTTACTCGTGCCCCGTCTTTCTCTCGGTATCTCGCTCTCTTTCTTGTTCGCTCTATTTAAGGCGACACTTAGTTCCTTTCGAATCACTGATGAAATTTGAAAAAAAAGGAAAATAATAAAACAAAAAATATTAAGTGTATATTCAAATAAAATGTTATGATGGTGATTATAATGAAGAAACGTAAATTCACGAAAGTCATTGTATCCATAGTAAACAAAAGATTTGGAAAAATTTATGAATTCATGGAATTCGATTTAGAAAAATATATACATATAAGCAAGAATGTGAGTAAAAAAAAAAAACAAAAAACCTATAAAAAATATGAAGGCATTAAAAATAAAAGCAAAGATATTATATAAAGAAAAAGTGAAAAGTGTCATAATCACAAATCAAATTTGGATCAATACCT
>PGFW01005737.1:29512-41277 GCA_003123925.1 Haematobia irritans
TAGGAAGAGAATGCATTTCTTTGAATCGCGCATAATTCCATTGTTTACAAATAGGCCTAGCTCGCACAAATTCCTGGCCACGATCAGAGGCAGTCAATAGAACGATGGTACACAGCATGCCGTCTGGTATTTGTTTGTCACATCTTGGAGGATCAGCTTTTGAAAACAAAAAATGTGGTCTTCCTTCGGCGAACGGGAACCAAATCATATATTTGTATTCCAATACCTTGGTCATGCTCCTCTAGATTCAGCGGATCGCCCACATAAATTCTAATCTCGCATTCGCAAGTCTCTCTTTTAAAATTTCCTCAATGCATTCAAGATGTGAGTTTCCGAATGGAAGGATTGAAAAAACTGTTGGGTTTATCCAAAGCGCACAAACTTATTTGTTATATTACTTTGCCATGATTCCGCTAAGTCTTTTTTCAAAGGCAATTCGATAAGTCAACATAACTTTTTTGGCATGTGGTCTCTTTGGTATCATAATCGTTTTTGCACGCCTTTTTGTAGTATAAGAGCCTGGTAAGTGGATAAATTACAAAATTATATTTGCATATCCTAATTGTTTGCGAAGTTTTGAATTTGTGGGCAAATCCTAAACCTTATTGTGTATAAAGACTGTGCCTTCAACTTTTCCACAATTACTAAGGAAATTTTCTTCATTGTTTTGTTTCTACAATGCCGAAAAGTGGAAAGAATTGGTGAAGAGTCAATTCAACAGACGCGACGATTTATTGTTTGGCAAAAAAATGAACATTTCCAGAATACTGCCAACCAACAACATGCATTCCCGCAAATTCCAATACAATGATGTATTTTGCTGTGTAATCAATTCTTTATGAATACCTAGGACCTAATACCTAATATTATGATTACGTTATGCGTCGTTCAACCATTTTAAGTTTAAATTACAGACCAACATTTTCCAGACATATTCCAAAAGTGTTTGCCATCACTATAAGTTTTGGTTCGACGCTATAATCGAATACTGCAGCTTGTTAGATCTGTGATCGAACGTGGTATATATATTTGGTTTGAAAAATGTATATTATACGTTTCACAACTTTCTTGATTTTAGTACCCAAGTAATAATTAAACGATAAATGTAACGTTTAATTATCTTGGCGTACTAAAAACAAGAAAAGAGTGAAACGTTAAATAATACATTTTTCAAACATTATACTCACTGTTCACCAAAATTCGAATCGAAATTCTTTCTTTAATGCATACACGTCCAGACTATAAGTTATCGGCGGACGACAGTAACTCTTTCGAAATATCCCATATATTGACCACATTATTAAGTAAAGGCCGTATCTAATCAATACCGCTGCATGGGGTTTATGGATCGATAAAAGCATATACCGATTAATATAGCATTCCCGACAATTCGTAATCGATTGGCCACACTGTAGAAATGTCTTTACAAAGCCCATTACGTCGGAAAAACTTATAGTTAATAAGACGACGCTTTATTGATATTTAAAATTTTGTGCTGTGTGTGAAAATATATTTTGCAAATCTCTCATTAAAGACGAGCGATGGTGTGGAACTGGTGTTGAATATGTTTGAATAGCTGTGAACGAGCATTTATTAACATTCGTTGATTAACTTACGCTACCATACTTATGTAAAAATTCGCAGTCGATTGAACATGTTTTGTTTACTATTAGCTAACAAACATTTAAAAATTTATAATGAAGTTTTACACTAAGAAAGGTAGGAAATTGCTAAAGGTACATATATAAAATTAAATCGATGAATAAGATTTTTTATAGGCTTATATGCATTTACATGTTATTGCAAAGGCATACAATCCTGGCCAAGTTTTTGCGCTCAATCTAATACATGGAGGCCGATGATATGGCTATCAGGTTGAGAAAACCTTTTAATGTATCGAAATTCAGCAAAGGGCCATTCCGATTTAAGAAAAGAGCCTTTCTTTGAGACATATAACGAAGGGAATGGCAACTGGTGAAAATTTTTGTAAAGTAGATCTATGAAAACTATTTTTGCCAGTTTTTTAAAGAACGCATGAAACAAGTCTGAGCGCTGTAGATACGTCTACTTGCAAGAAAGTATCGTCCAAATTACGAGATAAAGTTCAAATTCGTTTTGGGAAGCTTTTGAAAAATGTCGCTGAGTTTCCATTGTAGTATGAGAAAATTGTAACAAGCCGCTGTAATCGATTAAGGACACATCCAATGTGTAAGTAAAATTATGGTGTTCAATGTTTATGGAAATCGCTAAGCTAGACTCTGTATCAGTATTTGTTGGTTCCTTTATAAAAGTTTTCATGAATAAGTCATAATTTTATATTCTATCGGAGTCGAAATTACATTGGAAAGCCATGGGAAATGGATTAACGGCTAAAAATTATATCGAAGGCGCAATGGTGTAGTGACAAATTCATGCGATCCAGAAAGAAATGAGGTAAATTTTCATGATAGATTATAAAGTATTAACTTCTACATCTTTCAACATTTACATCTGGGTTTTAGCACACTCCGATTTCGAAAAACTATGATGTGCATCGAAAGAATTCGCGGTGACCTTTAGTCTGAAAGAAATTTAGATCGTTTTACACTTTGCTGGAAACTTATAGGTAGAAAACGTTGACTTTGAATTTTTGGGTGAAGCTGGTGGACCCATATTTGTCTCACAATTTAAAAGCTGAACTTAATTGAATGTACCGCTAGTAATGACCACCGTGTACACCAGACGATGTACCATGTATGAAGAAATGCCGAGAATCTGAAGTTAAAGAGCCGAAATTCAAGCCGTAGTACAAACAGTCTACACAAGAAACGAAAACATAATAACATCAAACTGCCTTCCCCAAAGAATCTGCCCCGAAAAAAAGATTTTTCAGAGGTAACCACCCTTAAGCAGTCAATTCAACATTGTTTAATTTTAAATACAGAAAGAACAATGCAACAGCTCCAATCATTGAAGTGCATAGGAATATAGACCGCAATCAAGTATATTGAATATGGATGATGAATCAAGCATGACATATTACTGGCCGCTGCAATGGCGATACCGCCACCAAGAGAAAGCGAAGTTATTGTACATTTGAAAAGTTCCGAATCTAATAGAAACAATAGGATCTAGATAATGAAGAACAAACCGACAGTCACCATCAACGCGAAACATGTAGCCAAAATTGACGTTTCAATAGTTCGCAAGATCGTTTGAAATCGACTTATATGCCCAAAAGAGCCATCTGCCTAATTACCAACTTTTAAATGTACCTAAATTCAGATACTGAAGACTAAATAATGAAAGAAAAACAATGTTCGCATGAAAAATGCAGAGGAGGTTTTTATTAAGGTGGTTAGGTCTTTCAAATATGCTGGATTTTTTTTTGTTTCCTCTCCTGGAATATGTATATTGGAATGAATTGACGTAAATACCTGGCATTAGCATTTCGCAAATTTAAATTCTTCATAATTTTTTGCGTCTGGTTAGAGTTACCAAACTGATTGCATGTCTATTTGAGTATTTAATTGTAGGTACGTTGATCTGTAGTTATGAGTTGCTTTCGAAAAAGATGGAATCCACAAAGATTCTTAGCGAATGTATTTAAGCTACGGCCAAAATGCCTTAAGTTGTTATTCGACTGAAAAGGAAATATTATGTACATGTGTTTATCATCATTTTCCTTCTTTTCTTAATATAGTTTGAATAATACGCACTTAGCTTTCGCTGCAGCAAGTTGTTGCTGTAAATGCTATCCAAAATTGTTCTAAAAGTTTTTCCGTTTAGATTCTACACATTTGTCATATACATCTGTAGATATAGATTGAAATACATAGATAGTTATTCAATATTAATTTTTACAATCATGAGATCTGCCCGTACATACTTCATCCGATGATGTCTGCCGATGCCTCTCCCGGGTAGTTTCTGCGGCTCGTAATATTCTAAAAAATAATTCGCAAAGGATTTATTTATTAAAACGAAAAAACAGTCGGTAATGTGAATCTTAATAAATCAATTTCGTAGAATTGTACGTAAAACATTAGCCGTACTTTCTCTGTGCAAAGACAAAGGAAACCAGAAACAGTTCTTTATATTGCATAGATAATTGGTGAGCGGGAGTAGAATATAAAAGTGATGAAAATTGAATTCAAGAGAAACCAATCTAAGTTAACAGAAAAGAACATTCCTAAATCACAGCTCCTTGTCTATTGGTATAAAATGCCTAGTTTCCTCTCGGCAAGAAAGCGCCCACCACGGAGCATTGTTCCAGATCGATTAAAGACAATTAGCCGCAGATGCTATAACAAAGAAGCTAGAAAAATCGTTTTACCAAACCTCCTTAATTTTTTTGTCCAGAATTCGGTCTTCAGATTCTGAAGCTTCTCCTCCGAAACTATATCATCCTCATTGAAACACCAAAGATTTTAAATCAACAATACTGAATCGCCTTTCAGATATTATAACTTATACAGTACAAAAAGATTTCGCGATGGAGAATATTTAATAATATAATCGGACACAATTCTACTTTAGCCACAAGTTTTAACAGTTATTATTTGATAATCTTAATAAAAACGTAATATCGAACATCAACAACAAGGGTTTGAAACAACAACAACCGGCTGATCTGTTATGTACATTAGCCAACTAATACGTATGCGTTCAGAATATACGTTATCCGTACGATAATGCTATGCAAACTATTCGAGAATAATATCACACCATAATTTAAAATCTCAAGACATATCTGATACCTGCAGGTGGCTAATGTGATCGGTAACACAATTATCGACATTTTACTTATTCGCAGACAATTTTCACGGTTGGTCCACATTGTAATGCGTCGTTTCACATATATAATTAATCCGGACGAGAATAAATATGCGTCGTCGCAATAGTTTTTCTCCGACGGAATGTCTGTGTTTTGTAAAGAATCTTACATGTGGTGGCCAAATGCTGATTACGAATTGGTCGGCGATCTACTAAATAAGGTAAATGTGTACTCGATCCCATAACATGGCAGCAATACGATTATGCCTTCGGAACTTTAACTTATTAATGTGGCCAATATCTGCGATATGTTCGACACGAGCTACTGTCGTGGCGATTAAACATTAAGTCCTGGACGGCGCATGAAGTTTCCGAAAAACATTATCTGAACTGAAAGGTTGTTAATGTGAAAGGCAACAGAATTAATCGACAATTTATTCTCGCTCAACAAATTCTTAACATTTGGCCAACAAATGTAATTCGTCCGATTCATAATTATATTTAATCTGGACAAGATATAATTCCCAACTTTCATGACATAGTCCCAGATATTGGTAGCACAACAAAATATCGTTCACATATTATACAGAAGGCCATAATCGATAACATGATCCGACAACAATTTAGCGTGATATATTTGTTATCGCCTTGCAACCACATTATAAGATTCCTACAAACACAAACATTTCCTGAAAAGGCGCCATAATGCCTTTACAGACTATCAGTTATTCCGGACGACAAGTGCTCGAGGTCGAACGTAATCACCAATAATTTGTGCAGCACTATAATGTTAATCCGAAGGTATAATCGATACTGCTGCATGTTTATGGACGATAACGCATTTAACCGATTATTTAAGTCGCATCTGCCGACAAGTCGTATCGCATCCGACACACTTAAGATTCTTTACAAACAACAGACATTTCCGTCGCGGAAACAACTTAATGGTCTGGACGGCGCAAAGCACAGAAACATTACCTTCCGGAAAAACTTATTAATTAAGAACACGAGTCAAATAAAATTCGGGTATTTCAAATGTAGTAGGTAAGTACTATGTTCCCCGAAACACTACATTATAATTTAAGTATTGAAAAAATCATTCGAAAGAAGTTCAGATGAAATTGTGCCGACAGGTTGTTGATTGTTTCGGTTCTCTGAAAAATTGTTGCGCACTTTTCGCCTAATCGCTATGGTTATTGTTTACACGCATACTACCGATTTTAAATAGGCCCAACGGATCTGTCAGGTTTTCAATCGATTATGATGAAATTGCGATTAAAATTATCGAAAACGAAATCGATAAGTGAAGAAATCCACGTGTTTTAAAATTCGTCTGGTTTACTTTTCCGGCCTGGATTTCCTGATAGCTTGGAACCTCTGACAATGTTGAAGATAACCTTAATTCCTGTTTGCGGATATATATATAGACAAAAAAATAGTAAGTGTGAAATTGTGCACTTTGTTCCTCATACCTGTATTTCTATCTGCATCGGCCATTTAACATAATGAAATCCTATTTTTTGAAGCATTTCTAACAATGCAAAATATTTTGCTATTTAAAATTTGAAATTCGGCAGAATATGACACCATTGCTTCCAGTTTTAGTGTTTGAATTCTGAAATAAATAACAGATCTTGGGACGCAATTTTCTTTTCGCGGTTGCATTTGCATTATACTGTTAATGTTTGAGCCTTTTGGAGTTGGTATTTTCCAAGTTTTTCGGGAAATGGACGGGAAAGTGGACGTGTGGCGGATATATCCGTTAAATTTAAAAAAAATGGTCTTTAAATAATTCAGAAATATATTTTTTATGTTATAATTCAGATGGAGAGTTCTTTGATGTCATCTCTGTCTATATAGGTAAGTTAATTCTTATATTTGTATTTGTATAGAAATATCTTTTGTCCTGGAAATGCTATAATTAGAAATGGGGTATGTTTCTTATTTAGTATTTACAAGAGTAAAACATTGAAAAGCTAATTCCAACTCATTGAGGTCTATACCAGAACCAAATTTTGGTCAATAATAAAAATTAAATATATCCTTTTAATAAATGCAACTCATAGTGACAAATTACAAACTGGCCTGAATGAAACATTAAACTCTGAATGACTCTTTGATGAATACACATTCAAATTAAATCCAAAAGGATTCTGAAATAAGCTATTAACAAATTGGCTTAATTAAAAATATATAATATTACTATTAGCAATAAATTTAAAATTTTAATTTTATTGGCAGAGGAGGAGAATTTCTTGGGCCAAAAAAAAATGTGCTGGATTGCATCTATAAATTGGATATACAATTGCATTATAAACAAGGTTAGCAAAAATAGTCCTTATAGAGCAAAGAACTTTTAAAATGAGGATTAAGCGCCATTTCAGGGTCCCTTCCTACAATTGAGCTCGAACCTTTTAAAATACCATGCTGTCAATTTCACACACTAACTGACTTAGTAACTTTTAGTATATAATATATTGAACAATAAGAGGTCTCTTAATTTTACATTATTAAATTTCATTAGCAGATTCCGAAAATATCGTTGATCTAATGCAGTACTTGATAGCATGTTAGTATATGTCAAAACTATTAAAAAATTTAATTTATTGAATGATGATTATTACAAACCATCTGCAGGGTCCCTCTACTGAGACAGCCCAATTAAAAATACCGCATGCTTGTATTTACACATAAATCTGAAACAAAAAAAAAATAAAAAACGTTCAATATTTTTAGAACTATCTAATAGTAAATTCAATTCCTCTTTTCAAATTTAATAAGCTTGTAAGTGGAGAATCGATAATAAAAAATATCAAGGTGAGTGTACACATATAGTTATGAATTATTATCAAATTTTTTATGCAGAATGAATATTCTTAATCAAGAACAAATATCATGCTGATTACACATTCAAGATAAACAAAAGGATTCGATATTAGAACCAAAATTTACTTTACAAGTCTTTTGAGCTGCAAATTAACTATAAGCCATTTATTTCCAGATTCGCTTGGCGTTGTTGATCCGCTGTAATGGATATGTTTATTCAATAAGACAAGTAACAAGGTATGTTCATTATTTTCATTTCTAAACCCATTCAACAATTCACGATTGCCAAAACCAACTTAAAAAGATTAAAAAACTGCAATTTGTCCTAATAAAAAAATGGATCAAAATTCCACTTTTAATCGATTTCGAGTCCTAAATGTATATGAGGTTATAAAAGCCTAATTCTGTAACAATGATGTTTTATTATTAGTGATAGTTCATTTGAAAAAGAAGCCAATGTAACTAAATTTATAACTGGAAAATGTATGTCAATGAAATAGAAAAAAACGCTACGAGCAAAATAAAGTAAAGTGGACCTCTTAACATTTTTTTTCAGATGACTGGTCGTTTATCTCCATTTCTATATGTTTTAATAGGAACATGGTAAGTTGGATTTTAATAATTTGTATTATATATATTTTATATAGGAATGATATTCGTTAATCTGAATAAATCATGCTGAATCACAAATTCAAATTAAACCAAAAGGATTCTGAATTTTCAAAAAAATAATATGATATCTAGAAATCAAATTATGCATACTTTAAATAATTACTTCATCGTTTTATTTTCTAAGTGTTCCCATTTGCCCTTTGATGTGCTGGCAATGTGGAAATATTTTTACTAACAATTGGACAAAGTAAGTCTTTGTTATTTTGTTCTATAAAAGCTATTTTAAGTTCATGATGTTATATTATTAGTATAGTTCATTTGAATAAAATCCCATGTAATCCTAAAATTGTTAACTGAAAATTTGTGTCTGAAACTATAAATCTATATACAAAACAAAGAAGAAATATTAAAAATGTGGTATATATATATCATTTTAGATGCCATTCAATGTCTAGCACGTTAAGCTAAGTGTGACATTTCCAGATGGTATAACCAAATACCAGTTGGCGAATACGATTTTTTACTTCGATACAACTAACTTAAAGGGTAAATATAAAACATAAAACAAATGCTAATTAAATAGAAATTCCTGACTGATGATTGTTCCAATTCCGAATTTATTAAGACATGGCATTGTACAATAATTTAAATTATTGTATCTAGCTGTGTTCTAAAAACAAATTGCTTGATAGATAAGAACGGCCAAACTGAATTTTCATATTTAATATAAGCAATACATTTTTTATATATATTGACAAATATCTAAAGAGTGTTTCAATTTTTAGGATGTTTTTTGTAACGCATACTGTCTGGAGCCAAATGTATTTTCAAAAAATGGTTAGTAGAAATGTGTAATAACTTTTTTTCTATACTGTAATAATGATGATATTCTTTAATCATATATAAAATCATTGCTGATCATACATAAACCAAAAGGATTCTGACTTGTTTTTTGAAATTCGTAATTTAATTATTTTTCTTTGGTAATTAACATACGTTTTATTTTTCTGCAGATTTCAGTTGCCTAAGGTATTCATCCCAGCTTCCATGTATACTTCTTTGGCATTGCCAGGAAGAATTAAGATGTTGGGTTTTTGATGTGTTTTTAATGGATGATGAAATTCATGCAGTTTAATTTATTTCAAGTAGTAAATACTAAAAAGTCCATTACATACAATTTAAATTGAATTTTTATTAAGTGATGATATTTATCCCATCTCAGGTCCCTCTACTGAGTCGAACCCTTTATAATAAAAAAACCATGCGTGTTAAATAATGCTAACTGATTTGAACAATTCATAAAATAAAAATTTTATATTAGAGCAAATATTTAAATAATTTGTATTTTTTTACAGATTTCTTTCTGACAATATTTCTAAAACATAAGCTAATTTAGATTAATAGCGTCCATTAAGGTTAGTAAATGTAATGTAGTATTATTATAAATATTGATATCGAATGATGAATTTAACCCATCTCAGGGTCCCTCTACTGAGTCGAACCCAATTAAAAAAAACTATGCTGTAGCTATACTTAAACTGAATCACTTAGATAACTTTAATGTTTTACATTTTTAGAAATATCTAACGACTCTCCATTTTTAGGATATCCATATTCGCATTACAAGTAGAACGAATTGTTTCAATTGATTAAAATAAAGGGTAAGTGGACATAGCAATTATTTATTAGCATACATAAAAAGAAATAAATATATAAAATAAATATATTAAAAATGATGATATTCTTAATCATAATAATAAAATTATTGCTGATTACATATTCAAATTAAACCAAAAGGATTCTGAATTTCATTTCCCAAATTTTAATTTAACTACCTTATATTTCTGTAATTAACTATGCGTATTCTATTTTTTAGATTTTCTTTGGGGGCTTTGATGTGGTGCTTAAAATGCGGAGTATGATAAATGCACGATATAAGGTACTTTGAGTTTTATTTAAATTCTATTTTATGTTGATGATGTTTTATTATTAGTATAGTTCATTTGAACAAAACTCCATGTAACTAAATTTGTCAACTGAAATCTCTTCTACTGAAAGAAAACGTATATGTACTAAGTGAAGAATTTTAACGTTCAATTTTATTTATCTTTTTTTAGATACCCCGAATCAATTTACCATTTTGGTGTATGCGGAAATTTTTTTAATGATAACATTAACGGTAAGTTGGAAACTTTAACTCAATTAAGTGCGTAACAATTTTTGACTGATGATTGTTCCAATTCCGAACTTATAAGACAAGGGAATTGTATTTTAATATTCAATGTTAATTGCATGAAGCTATGTTTTATAAAAAAAAAATTGAGGATAGATAAGAACGGCCAACTGAATTTCATATTCTATAAATGCTATTGCCTTTATACCTTCACAAATATTTAATTATCAATTTCTACTTTTCAGATTGAAAGTTTTCCATGCTATATTCTATAATTTTGAAGGTTAGTATTTATCATGTTTTTTTATTGATATTAATAAAATTTAATAGTAAATATGGAAATTCATAACGAATTTTTTTTTAAATGATGATCTTTAACCCATCTCAGGGTCCCTCTACTGAGTCGAACCCTTTTATAAAAACCATGCTGCAATATATATAAAAACTGATTTGAACAAACCTTATAATACATTTTCAAAAGAGACCTGGTATTTGAACATTATTCATATATTTTCAGATTTCATCCTGTCGGTCAATTCAACAATTATCAAGGTTAGTACATTTAATCATATTAAATTTAAATGTTTATAGAGTGATGATATCTAACCCATCTCAGGGTCCCTCTACTGAGACGAACCCAATTAAAAAACCATGCTGTACTTATAATTAAACTGAGACAATTATTAGTATAGGTTTTTATATTAAAAAAAATATATATATCTAATAGTCTTTTATTTTTTAGGGGATTATACTTCGTATTACAAAGAGTCGCACATATTTTACAACAAATGGTGAGTGGATATTTTGTCATTGTTTTTTTTATTATTTTTTATGTGATGATATTCTTATTCATAATAAAATCATTGCTGATTACATACTCAAATTAAACCAAAAGGATTCTGATTTTTTTTTAAATTTTTAATTAAAACATTTTTGCTTAAGTAGTAACACATTTATTTTTGTTTGCAGTTTTCTCCTCTTTTGGCGTTGATGGACTTCCAATATGGAATAATATGCAATTAGCACAAGGTATATCTTAATGTATTTATATATATATAAATTCTATTTTATGTTTATGATGTTTTATTATTAGTATAGTTCATTTGAAGTGACACCATGTAACAAAACTTACGAACTGAAACTTGTTTTCTAAAATAAAATTGAATAATAAAACGTGAAGAAGTCATTAATGTTTTTTATTTTTTAATTACAGTTGCTTTTGGTATTCTTCCCATTATCAATATACCTTTATCCTTGCCCAGAGCATCCAGTTGTTTCGATAGATCCTGTCTTGGAATAGTTACTTTCAAGGTTAGTAAAAACGAAAAGTGATTACAAAGACAAATTGAATTTTACAAGTGATGATATCCATCCCATCTCAGGGTCCCTCTACTGAGAC
>PGFW01005740.1:2359-15553 GCA_003123925.1 Haematobia irritans
CCAAATTCCGAATGCGATTATGTTGCACATATAGCGTTTCCAATTTATTCATAGCCCGCATGCTCTCCGGCAATCGTTCCAAACTATTGTTTTGTGCTATAATAAGCTTGAGACGATTCGTTTCTGGTAATTCGTTATCCAAACTGACAATGCGATTCATATTAATGAAAAGAGATTCAAGTTTATTGAGATTCCTAAGCGTTCCATTGAGATGTTCGATCTGATTGCGACCCAAATGCAATGTAACCAGACCGGGAGGGAAACAATTTCGATCCAGCCTTGTTATGTTGTTACTTGGCATAAAGAGATTCGTTAACAATTGTATGCCTTTGAAGTCTTCTTGTAGTACAGAGCGTATTCGGCATCGTCCTATGTCCAGCGTTTTTACCACGGGCATATGATTCAGCATATGCTTGGGCACCTCCTCAAGTTCATTATCTCCTATACCCAAATACTCAACATTTGATAACCCTCGAAACGGCAGTTCAGGTATGGATCTGAAATGGAAATAATAAAAATAAAACATTGTATCAATTTTTGATAGTTTCGTATCATCAACATTTTACTATACATGGAAGGTTGAATTTTTATATTACAAAAAATTGACCAAATTTCCAATTAAAAGAATGGCGAAGTTTGAAACATAATTATAATAAAAGTGTAGTCAGTTTAAGACAAAAAAATTGAAATATTTCAGTTTTTCATAAATTATTAATATAAAATGTCCCAACTAAATATATAATTCGGAAATAAAAGTTTACTTAAGAAATCCATAAGAGACCGGAAATATCCATTTAAAGGTGCCAAATTAAAACATTAATTGATTTGCAACCCAATTCATTATATTGTTAATTGATAATTTAAAATTAGAAGAAGTAGAAATGATTATTCATTTTTGTATCTATTATAAGTGTGACTGATATGTATTGCAACCACTTCAGCTGCTACACTTCTGAACAATTGACATATTAACTAAAGAGCAGTCATTTATGTGTTACAGCTTCAAAGATTATTGATTAATATTGACATTCAGAATAAGTTGTTTTCGTGATGGAATTCAAGCGTGATAGTTCAGTTTGCTTATCATTGCGGAAACCCATGTCTATGGTTTAGTTTAGTGCAGCCCGATATTTCAGGTCGCTTTGACTATTAGTCCCATTGACAACCATCGGTGAAATCCTTCTCTTATATGTAGTCTGCGCCCGATTCTATGTCAGGCCTCATGAATGAGAGACCCCTTTTATAGCGAGGCCCAATGCACAACCGAGGAAGCTTTTGAAACACTCAGAAAATGTCCATCAGCTATTACTGAGATGGGAATCCACCGCTGAAAAACTTTTTGGTGTTTTGTTGAAACGTCTATGCAAGGCGGCATGCTTAACCATTCACCAGGTGCTATGAGTTAGATGCTCCCAGCATTTGAAAGTGAATAAACCATTTTGTTTCTTGTACATTGTCGTATTACCGTGATACGGGCACATGCCTCTAAAGTAGATAACATTAACAGCAATAATAAGAGCCAGATGCGAAATACAACATCAAAATTCCATCAAGTATCGAATACGTACGGATCGAAATCAGGGAATGCGAAAATTGCTGCATGAATATCGTTGAATGATGACACATATGAAAAGCTGGCTAAAGCCAATAGATAAAAGGAGTTCAACGATGGCACAAAAAACAGACTGGAAAGAGCAAGGGTTTACTTGCTTGCACGAAGGTGAGAATTTGCAGATTGTTTCAGATGAGAAGGTCATTCAGCAGTTTGTGAACCACAAAATGATCGGGTTTACTGCAAAGGCATTGATACCTTCCATTCGCACCAACTAAGCGCATCCGATGGTAATGGTATGGGTCGAACGTACGGCCTATGGTCGTTCCTGCTCATCTTGTTCCATCGAGCATGGCCTCAATAAAATGGCGAAATTATCGGGAAAATGTCCTAAAGCAGGCCAAAGATTCGTCCGCAGCATGAACGGATTCCAAGGGCACTAAGCAACAGTTAACCAAATGCTTATTGGCTTGCACAATCTCCCGAATCTCAATTATTAGACCGATCCTTCCGATTTTTAATCCGCTTTTTGAAATTGGAAATCTAACGGGTATTTTAAGTCCACACAAACCTGTTTCGTATATATCGTTGCATGTTCGAATAACCACCTATATAGAGCGATTCTGCCGATTTCACTGTCTTGGCGCTTTCTAGATATGCGTTGCCCACAGTTGGTAGTATTCAAAAATGGTAGATTTTACTGTTTGGTAATTATGTTTAGTAGATTCTTGCAAATTATCCCCTCCCACTTAAGGTACTTCCGCACCATTCTACAGATAAAATTTTGCCACATTTCTATAGGAATACAATGTTCAAAATAGACATTTTTTTTTTTATAGAAATAATGTTTTGTACACTTTCTATAGGAATAAAAATTTGAGAATTTTCTTATAGAAACAATTTGAGGAAATTTCTCATAGAAAATATTTTTGATAAATTTTGCCAAGCATTGTTCTATAGGAATCAAAATAGACAAATTTTTTTATAAATAATGTTTTGTCAACATTTTCCTATAGGATAAAAATTTGGCAAAAGTTTCTATAGATACAGATTTTGAGAAAAATTTCTTAGAAATAAATATTTTGATAAAATTTCTAGTAGGATAAAATTTTGAGGCAAAAACTTCGGAGAATAAAATTTTTTTTATAGGAAATATGTTTAATACAATTTCTAGTATACCGGAAAAACAAAGGAAAAATTTTTCTATAGAATAAATTTTGACGTAGATTTTTATTAGGCACTAATTTGACAACCACTGCTATAGGTACAAAATACAAAAATTTCTAGGAATAACATCTTTGAAAAAACTTTCCTAGTATAGAAAACAATTATTAAGAAATAAAAGTGTTTGTTTGTTTTAACTCAGCTTAAAAACCATGCGTTGACTAATAAGTATTTTAACCAAACAGAGAAAATAATTGTTTGGTCCAATTTAATTATTTATTTTAGTTTAGTCAACGCAATGGTTTTTAATGCTGAGATCAAAAACACATGATGATTGAAGTACAAGACCAACAATACAAAACAAAACGATATAAAACTTTTGACAAATTTTCTAAGAATGAAATTTTGACAATAATTATCTACCAAATAATTGTAATAAATTATTGACAACATTTTCTATAAAAATAAAAGATTGTTTCTCTTATTGTTGTTTTTCTTCAATCATATTGCTTGTTATTTCAGCTTTTAAACCATTGCGTTGCTAAACTACAAGAGTCTTTACAACTACAGAGGAAAAAATATTGCCAAATTTATTTAGTTAAAGCCCTAAGACTGTAAGATTGGTGGATGGACCAGCCGTTTCGGATTAACACATTTTCCTCATCAGACTTCCCTTGCAGCAAAACTAAACCACACTAAACCAATGTAATATTACACTCGAGAAACCTCCCGAAAAAAGGTTTCAGTATCGGGCTTTTCCTAAAGATAATGTCTATACAAACATCACTTTCAAACATTATCTTGTATAAAATTTAGTTTGATTATTGTACACGGACGAAAAAAGATGTTTGTTAATGTTCGGTGTAAAATTATATTTTTGGAACTCAATTTTTTAACAAATATTGTTTTAAGTGCAGAGCAATAACAATAACGTTTCATAAACTAACATAACATGTTTCTTGAGCATATAGTTAATATGTTAGAACCATATGATTTTGGGACATAAAATGGTGTAAACGTATAATATGCTAGATGCAAAACATATATATTAGAAATAGTCTATAAACATATAATGTATTAGAAAGCGAGACCTAGAAGTAACTGCAAGCAAGAATAATGGAAGTAAACAATTGTCGCCTTAAAAATATTCCACACAAAGTAAAATTTCATTAGAAATTTTGTCTACCATGTATGCCCTAAGGTGAAACATAATAATGTTCGAACAATACAAACAATCATTTGGTGGGAGCCAATCCTGCAACAGACATATATATGCTTGAAGCAAAATGTATTTTGGGGTATAGTGTGACAAGATCTTTTTTTGAGGGTCGTATTAGGTACAAAAGGTACTTTCGGATTCTTGCTTGGGTAAAGGATCCAATTTAACACCAATATTTTCGATTTGACTCTTGCACTTTTAGATACCATACATTTGTATCGCGATTTATTCGAATTTTGAATCGAGAGGCATTTCAAGATTCACACTATACATGAGCATGCAATTTTTATTCCATTGTCTTTATAGTTATAATCTAATAAAGGATTTGTTAAAGAGATCATGATCATTCAAATTATCCCGATAACTAGAAGTAAATTTTCCAAATTTCTCTTCTCCTGTTCAATGGTGTAATGGGGATATAAAAATCTACGGAATTTAAAGTTCGAATCATATGAAAAGCGTCATTTCATCGGATTTTCTTGCACCCTCATACGATATGTTTAATTCCTCTAAAACTTAAGCAATAATGGTTCTTATAATTCCAGAATCTCTATATATTTTCCAGGAACTCGCTTCGACGAGGGGTTCTGAATGCAAACTTTATTTGATTCATGGTGGTGAGCAATTAAGATTCGGTTCATGCTTATTTTTATACCCTCCATCATAGGATGAGGGTATATTACTTTGTCATTCCCCGTTTTTTTGTAACACATCAAATATTGCTCTAAGACCCCATAAAGTATATATTCTGGGTCTTGGTTGAAGAAATTCTGAGTCGATCTGAGCATGTCCGTCCGTCCGTCCGTCGTCTGGTTGAAATCACGCTAACTTCCGCAACGATAACAAGCTATCGACTTGAACTTGGCACCAATAGCTTGTTATCGCATGGTAGGTCGGATGTATTGAAAATTGGGCCATATCCCCGTCCACTTTTACGTATAGCCCCCATATAAAGGGACCTCAGATTTGGCTTGTGGAACGCTTCTAACAGAAGCATATTTCATCCGATCCGGCTGAAATTTGGTAATATGATGTTGCGTTATATGGTCTCTAACAACCATGCAAAAATTCGATCCACATCGGATTCCATAATTATATATAGCCCCCATATAAACCGATCCCCAGATTGTTGCTTGCGGAAAGCCTAAAAGAGAAGCAAAAGTTTCATCCGATCCGGCTGAAATTTTGGTTACATGGTTTTGGTATATGGCTCATAACAAACCGGCAAAAATTGCGTTCACATCCGGCCATAATGTATATATAGCCCCCATAAAACCGATCCCCAGATTTGCTTGCGGAACCTCAAAAGAGAAGAAAATTTCATCCGATCCGGCTGTAAATTGGGTACATGATGTGGGTATATCCGGTACTCTCAACAACCATTGCAAAAAATTTGGTGCGCATATCGCGTCCATAATTATATATAGCCCCCATTATTAAACCGATCCCCAGGGGCCAAATCACCGCATTGCGTCTGTCTGCTCTGTTCTGCCTGTCTGTGTGTAATCACGCCTACAGTCTCAATAATGAAGCAATCGTACTGAAAAATTTTTGCACAAACTTCGTCTTTTGTCTGCAGCAGGTCAAGTCGAAGATGCGCTATATCGCCGTTCCAGGTTTGATATAGTCCCCATAATAAAACCGACCTCCCGATTTGGTCTTGGGCCTTATAGGAAATCGTATTTTTATTCCAATTGCCTGAAATTGGAAAATCTAGAGTATCGGTAGGACCACAAATACGTGTGGTCAAAAATTGTTAGTATGCATCCCATATTGTTGTATAGCCGCTTATAGACCGCATCTCCCGATTTTACTTCTTGGGATTATAGGAAACCGCAGTTTTTTATTCAATTTACCTGAAATTGGAAATCTAGAGCGTATTGTAGGACGACAAATACGTGTGCCAAAAATTTTTAGTATTCCGGCGTCCATGTTTTGGTACTGCTCCCCATATAAAAAACGACCCTCCCGATTTGGGTCTTTGCGCTTAAGAAACCGGAGATTTTTATCCAATTTGTCTGAAAATTGGAAATTAGAGGTATTACAGGACCATAAAGAGGTGTGCCGCAAAATGTGAGTAATCGGTCCATTATTTGGTATAGCCCCCATATAGCACCGATTTCAAGATTTTACTTCTTGGGCTCTAGAATCCGAAAGTTTTTATTCCTATTTGCGCTGAAATTGGCAAAACTCTTAGAGGTATTTTTCGGGTCAAAAGAGTGCTTACGAAAAAACGGTGAGTAAATCGCGTCATTATTTTAGTATAGCCCCATAAGAACGATCTCCCGATTTAACTCCTAGCGGTTTCTAGAAAAACCGTACTTTTTTATCTGATTCTATATCTGCCTGAAATTGTAAATATTCTGTATTTTAGGGCTCACAAAAACGGCTATCGGATAAGTTTTTATCGACCCCATTTGTAATGCCCTCCATATAGACCGACTTCACTGCTTGAGGGTGTAGAAAGGCGCATGATCATGATAAATTTGCTTGAAACTCAATGTTTTAAAATTTCCAGATTTTACTTCTACAGATTTAAGATTTCAAATCAAGACTTATTTTATTAATGTTTCTTGCACACTTACAACGAATGTTAATGATTCTCTAAATATGGTTCTTATAAATCCAGAATCCTGATATATCCTCATAGGCTGAAAATCTTTAAATTATCTTCACGCGGAAATATCTCAAGTCACTCAAGCCCTCGCCTGAAATTTTCAAAGGAAACCCTAATATTTGGTCATGCGTGAGTGGGTATTTAAGATTCGCCCCGGCCGAACTTAATGCTGATATATACTTGTTGTATATTAATTGAGCCGACGGGCTTTTTGGCCCAGCCAAAAATAAATCAATGACTTCTTCAAGTCGGCCACGATTTATTCGGACGATTTGAACCGAACATAATGGCCAATCCTTTGAGTCTTACTCTCGCTAGCTCGAAATTCTCTAAGATACGCTCTTTAAATCTCTTCATTGTTGAAAATGAAACGCTTCGGATGAGCACGTAGTAACTGCGTAGTAACAGTGCCGTAGTACCCCGCCGAATGATTTTAGTTACCTGTTACGGGAATTGGCCCGAGCGCCCAGACTTCCACAGGATTTTGCCAACAAAAAAATACCAAACGCCAACAATTCAGTTTCCATTTTGAATTATTATTTGTTTAAAATTCTAACTAATTTTAAATCATTATATTAATGAAATGTATTCTAAATTAACATAATAAACCCGTATACTTTTTGGTGTGAAAACTAAGCGCAGCTCCTTACAAATTTTCCAATGTGTTATCTCCAAACTTTAATTTATAAATGATACATAAGAGATAATATACCGTCTTGCGCGCAAAAAAAAAGCTAGGGAAATTTATCATACATTCACATTGAATTGATATAAATTGTTTAAACATCAATAATCGATTTAAACAAAACATTAGGGTGGATAGTGGCGATAACAGTACCTTGTTGTGTAGACATTTTTGAGGGTCGCGATATTCAGATTTTATTGGTACAATAGCTTTGCACAAAATATTTTTAATATTTTGAGAAAGTCTTTATACAACCTTTATTTGCTAATAGTCTTTTACAAAAATATGGCAAAACAGACATGTTCATGTGGCGAAGAAAATCTCGATTTGCTAAAAGACATTAGTCAAAAACAGGATTTTATGAACTTCAAGAAAGTTTTGAGGTTCGAAAAAAGAATGCGCATTCTACTATTATCGATTTTTATTTCGTAAAATAGTTGTCAACATTTTATTATCTATATAGAGTTTTTGAAAAATTTATTTTATCAGAAATTTTTAAAAATTTTTATTTCTATAGAAATTTTTGCAAAATTTTATTTCTATAGAAAATTTTGTCAAAATTTTATTTTCTTTAAAATTCAGTCTCTTGGGACTATAATCTTTCCAGTGAAATTTTCTGTTGAAATTTAGTAAAAATTACCTTTCCGCTTCAAAAAATTTACCTTTTTTTACTTTTCTTAAAAATTGTTATTTTCCATTCCCTAAAGTAACTGGCAAAAGTGACCAAAAAATTTTTTAAAAGAATATGCACGTTTGGAAAAATCTTCTTTATTGCTTCCATCGCTTTGAATTAGCAGTTCTTTTCGCAGGTTTTGCGCCCATTTCATTTTACACATGTGTGTTGGCTGTTTCGTGTTGTTTGCATAATGGCAAACAAAGCGAGTCATGTTCACCAAAAAGAACAACAAAACACACAAAAAAGCCAGGAAATACATTTTCCAAAAATAAAATTGTTGGTGCGAGAACAAAAAATAATTTGTTTTTTTCGACGTCGTTTGACGGGCTTTTCAACTAGTATTCTATGATTGTGCAAGTTTTATAAGTAAGCGTTTTTTCAAAATAAAACCTCTCCAGCTTTTCTTCTTTGCAACGATCTTCCCGATAAGATTTTTATTGCAGCTAAAATATTATATATTTATATAAAAATATTCATTCATTTCCGGGCGGGGGTTTGATCCCCCTCACCCCCGCCCCCTGAATTACACGGCCTTGGCTCCAGAAGCCAGAGTTTACCCTAATTTGCTTTAAAATTTTTGCCACAAGAAGAACAATATAGTACTATAGCATGTGGCAAATTTTTATTGAAATCGTTCAGATATTAGATAAGCTTCCATTATATTATCTTATAGCCCGATATGCGACTTTAATTACGGTCCCAGAAGCCAGAGTTTTACCCCAATTTGGTTAAAATTTAGCACAGGGAGTAAGAAATTAGCCATTGCTAGCTATGCCGTTGCCAAATTTGTTCAAGATTTAGAATATAAGCTCCCATATATAGCTTTCGCCCCGCATTTACACTCATATTGACCAAGACCGGGGCCAATTTTTAATCCGATTTAGTTGAAATTTTTGCCACCAGGGAGTAGATATTAGCATCTGTGAGCTATGCGTATGCCAAATTTGGTTGAAATCGGTTTCAGATTTAGATATAGCTACCCATATATATTGTTTTTCTGGATTTTCGACAAAAATGGTCAAAAATACCTACATCCATGTTAAATCGCCACTGGTTATCGAAAAGTTGTAAAAATGACTCTAATTTTCCTAAACTTCTAATACATATATATCGAGCGATAAATCATAAATAAACTTTTGCGAAGTTCCCTTAAAATTGCTTCAGATTTAAATGTTTCCCATATTTTTTTACTAACATTGTGTTCCACCCTAGTGCATTAGCCGACTTAAAATTGAGTGTATAGATTTTGTAGAAGTCTATCACAATTCTGTCCAGGGGGCAAAATCACCGCATTCGCCATCGAGTTCTGTTCGTCTATAGAAGAAACATTTTCGATCGCATTAAAATTTTGGCATCAACCCATTACGATTCGTAAATTTATTTTAGTCTACTACTTTTTTACATTGCCTGTAAAACATAGTAATAAGAAATTTGACAAGAGAGCTAGAATTTCAAAATAAGTTTTGTTATCAAATTATGTATTTCGGAGATATTTATATTGTTTTTTGTGTGTTAAATTATATGTGTAAAATATATTATGAATCCAAATGTTTTTTTTTCGTTTTCCGGATCAGACGATGAGTAACAAAGCTGGCCAATTATAAGCGAAAAAATATTCGTGACAAAAGCCAGTCCTTTAGCATTGCCTAAGTAGAGTAAGAGTAAATTGTTTTTAAACATCCATAGATTTAAAAGACGTTTCATATGTCAACAGCTTTTAAAATATGTTCTATGAAAAATAAGTGTTTTTTGAAGCGGGCTAAACTGAGCATTCCTTTCTTGATCCGATTTCCACTAAATTGCAAGTAATATTAATATTTTCTTAAATGTATTTGCCAAATGGGAATAATAATTAACATCTTCACCAACTTTTTCTTTTTGTTTACCTTTTTTCTGCCTCAAAAATCAACTTACATAAACTTCGTTTTCGATAGCATGCTACCTATCGCCTGTCAACTTTCGAGTAGAAACAATTCGATAACGACTGCGGTTGATCCGCGTAAAACTAAGATTACGAAGACGAAAGTACTCGATTTCGATGCGTGATTTGGCCCCAGATTTGCTATTGCGGAGCCTCAAAGAGAAGAAAATTTTCAATCCCGATCCGGTACATGATGTTGTATATGCGTCTCTAACAACCATTGCAAAAAAATTGGGTCCACATCGGTCCATTAATTTATTATATAGACCCCATAAAAACCGATCTCCAGATTTGGTTTGCGAAGGCCTCAAAAGAGAAGCATAACGCCATCCAATCCGGTTTGTAATTTGCGAACAGTGGTTAGTATATGATCTTTAACAACCGTGGCCAGAATTGTCCATATCGGTCCATAATTATATTATACCCCCATATAAAACGTTTCTCCAGATTTGACCTCCGGAGCCTCTTGGCAGGAGCAAAATTCATCCGATGGCCCGCGTTCAAATTAGGAACGTGGTGTTAGTAATATGGTCTTCTAACAAACGCATACCAAGATGGTCCAATCACACAAAAAGTGGTCCATCAATCGGTTCATAATCATGTTTGCCACTAGAGCCAAAAATAATTCTACCCAAATTTTATTTCTATAGAAAAATTTTGGTCAAAATTTTTATTTCTAGATTAAAATTTATCGTTAAATTTTTAATTAAAATTTTTCATCAAAATTGCTCAAATTTTATTGTCTATAGAAAATTTTGTCAAAAATTTTATTTCGATAGAAAATTTGTCAAAATTATTTCTATAGAAAAATTTTGTTCAACATTTTATTCCGGTTCATAATCATGCTGCCAACTCGAGCACCAAACATAATCTTACCAAAGATTTTATTTCTATAGAAAATTTTGCTCAAAAGTTTATTTTCTATTAGAAAATTTTGTTAAAATTTTATTTCCGAGAAATTTTGTCAAAAATTTTCATTTCTATAGCAAATTTTGTCAAAATTTTTATTTCTATAGGAAAATTTTGTGAAATGGTATTTCTATAAGAAATTTTTGTATTACAAATTTATTTCTGTAGAAAATTTGTCAATAAATTTTATGTCTACCTTTGTCAAACTTGAATTATAACGATTTGGTTGAATCGATTTTTTTTTTGATTTAAATATAGCCACTATAGGACTACATACAATTTAGAAAGTGGTGTTTAGGAGTTTTAAAGCATACCTTGCCATCGCAGGCGTTACCGCCACCTTAAGTAAATTCGCATTCTGGATGGCCCAGTGGATTTAGAAGAAGTTTCTCACGCAATCCATGATGCGAGGCTACATAAGCTTCGGGCCTGGCCGAACTTACGCCAGTATATACTGGTTTCGTTTATATTACACATGTTTATACCCTTCACCACTACTGTGGTACAGGATATAATAAGTTTGTGCATTTGTATGTAACGCCAAGAAGGAAAAGTCTGAGACCCATCGTTTAGTATACCGATCGTCTTAGAATTAAATTCTGAGTCGATTTAGCGATCCGTCTCGTCTGTCTGTCTGTCTGTTGATGTATTTTTGTGCGCAAAGTACAGCTCGCAGTTTTAGTCCGATTGTCCTAAAATTTGGTAAGTGTCCTGTTCGGGATCAGAGACGATCCCTATTGATTTTGGAAAAAATCGGTTCAGATTTAGATATAGCTGCCATATATATTTTTCACCGATCTGGTCATAATTGGCGTGTATATGAACCGATCGAAAACATCTTGCAAAATATCAGCCAAATCGTTTAGATTTAGATATAGCTCCCATGATATAGCTTTCGCCCGATTTACACTCATTGCCACAGAGGCCAATTTTTGTGCTCGATTTATTGAATTTGCACAGGGAGCTAGAATTAGCATTGTAGCTATGCGTGTCAAATTTGGTTGAAATCGTTAGATTTAGAATACTCCCCATATATAGCTTTCGCCCGATTTACACTCATATGACCACAGAGGCCAATTTTTAACTCGATTTAGTTGAAATTTTGCACACAGGAGTAGAATTAGCATTGTAGCTATGTGCGTGCCAAATTTGGTTGGACATCGTTCAGATTAGATATATTGCGTCCCATATATATGTTTTTCTCTGATTTTCGACAGAAAGCTGGTGAAAAAATACCAACATTTTCCTGTAAAAATCGCCACTGCTTCTCGAAAAGTTGTTAAAAATGACTCTAATTTTCCGTAAACATCTATACATATATATCGGCGATAATCATAAGATAAACTGTTTGCGGAAGTTTCCTTAAATTGCTTTAGTATTTTAAATGTTCCCCTATTTTTTTACTAAAAAATTGTGTTCCACCCTAAGTGACATTAGGCAACTTAAATTCTTGAGTCTATAAGATTTTGTAAAGTCTATCAAATCTGTCCAAATCGATGTATTTAATGTTATGTATTTGGGCAAACCTTATATATATAGGCATCAACACATTTGACGGATGTGAATATGGTATCGAAGAATTTAGATCACAAAGTGGTGCAGGTATAATAATAGTCGGCCCCGCCCGATTTAGCTTTCCTTACTTGTTTATTTGGTTGAGGAATTGTGTGGAAATCTTGCCGTACTTCATGGTGTGTAAAAAGTTTTCCTTATTCGTTGCCTCCTTATCCGAATACTCCAATACATTACCTGATTCAAATATTTCTATCAGCGATTATAGGTTACTCAAGACAATTTAATATGGTAAAAACACACAATTTTTCTTTGTTCCCATTCATAAGTTTCATTTCAAAAAAGATATATCAATGGAACAAGGGAACCATACCTTATTAATCGATCGTCGTAGGTATTAATAACAAGATTAGGCCAACATTGGAGGACAGAGTTTAACACGTGTTTCATCTCTAACATTAACCATATTGTATGATCTCGTCTATAAAAATAGAATCGAAGTGAAAAGTTGTTGCCTATAAATGGAAGTGTGTCTCTGTTTGGCCGCCCCTGACAAAGCGAATTCTAACACGTCATATGGGATCGACATCAGTCAGCAACACATTTTTAAAAACTACAACTATTGCTCTCCTCCTATCTCAAATGTCATCCATTATATGGCGCCTTGCCAAATGCATAATTAATATGTGTCTAGCTGCTGGCTCAATACTGGGACAAGGATGATAGCATCTACCAGAGGAGGCTAGATTGATTTTCACTTTATGCATAATTCATATGGGAATTGAGACGTCGTTGATGCTACATTGAGGAGGAGTCAGAAAAGCCACATCCCAACTTTAATAGCAAAACAGTGAATTTTTGAAATACGTTCAAATCCCAAAGAAAAGAGAGCGATTGATCGATTATAACATAATCATCAAGACGATGAAGTTTCTTAAA